>JAANSN010005473.1:0-12375 GCA_036850665.1 Dicranocentrus wangi
ACCAATATTACCAGAATTTTTTGCTTTGAGATCTCAAATGATTACATGACATCAAATAACATTACATGACCTGAGTTGACACTGGACACTGAACTCCCTCTACATTACTTAAGTAAGTAATGCCATTTGGGGTAGGTGTATCACGCATATGATATGACACTTTCAGGTTTAATAATACATTTGGCTTTATTATAGTTTTATAATAAGCATCACTGTTCATTAATATATATTTGTTGTTTTCGGTGAGTTGTACAAACTAATAAAGTGCGAACATGTTTACTCAACTTGACATTTCTTTTAAAAAACAACAACACACTACCGTCGGTTCACTTCACTCCTGTAATTTTCCAATGTCATTCTGGCCTGTACGGCTTACATAATGTCCATACTCGATGCCAGGTTTTCCCATTTTGACATACATTAGTAACTCTATAAGATGTAATAACATTATGTACTTTTCCTGTCTGCATTTACTTGATAAATCATGGTTTTAAACCAAGCATCAATCATCGTGATCCACTAGATCAACATAAAACTTCCTTTGTATTCATCTCTCCATCTCTTGTTCCTACAATATCTGCTGTATCAATACCGAATTAGTAGTTAATTAATTATTTCAAAACTAGTGAGGATAATTTTTAAAAATATGGAAAATGCAAAACATGGGAGTATATCACACCGCCATACTGGCTCACAGAATGTAACATACGGAAGTGTAGAAAATAGCCCAATTAAAGCTCCAGCAGGATCAGCTACACTGCCAACCGGAACACCGCAAAGAGAAAATCATCCTAAAGCAACCTTCGTAGCGAATCAAGGAAAATCGACGGCATTTAATTACGGGAACAGAGGTTTGTCATCGTAAGTTAAATACAGAGTGTTATTATTGAGCACGACGGGTAAATGTTTCTCGATAATAATCTGCCATACAGATATGTTTTGCTTGTATAGATCTGAAATGGAAGATTCAGAAAACAATGAGGAGGTTGGTGAATTTGACGAGGCTTCGATTCTAGATCTCACATTTTACCAAAAAGTGGCAGCATCAAGTGGCCACGTTCTTAACGACATATGTGCCTCAATGTGGTTCTCCTATTATTTGATGTTTGCTCAAAAAGTGGCTGGGTTCAGTAGTAATATGGCAGCATTACTCATGTTTCTGGGGCAGGTATTTATAAACAAACACTGAAAAAATGTTATACAGTTTATATTTTAGTTAGTATAAAAATTATAACTGTATTTGCTTGCTCAGATGGTGGACGCATTCGCGACACCCCTCGTGGGCTACGAAGCAGATCAAGGTTTTGGACAAAACGATTACTGGCCATGTCGTAGTTCCTTCGGAAGATATAAATCCTGGCATTTATTAGGCGTTGTAATGAGTACTATAGCGTTTCCATTTATATTTTCACCCGTAATCGGTTACACAGAGGGTTCGAGTGATTGGGTAAAAGCAATCTATTACGCTCCATTTATTACAATTTATGAAACTGGATGGGCGTGTACGCAAATTGCACATCTAGCTCTAATACCGAAAATTAATCCAGATGTGCTTACAAGAACGGAGATACTTGCTATGAGGTAGTATAACGTACACTTGATTACCTTTTATTGGGTGTTGTTTTTGAAGATGTTTGTAGTGTCTGAACACGAGGTTGATTTTTGCTTCATTCCAACTTTACAGATTTGTATTAACCGTTGCAGCAAACGTAGCACTATTTCTCATGGTATCCTTCATTATTGGGTTCAGTGAAAACTGTGTTATAAATGAAAAGGATAGCAACTCGTTCATGGTATAGCCCCTCAATACATAAATAAATCTATATTGAAATGTTTTGTAAATTGAATGGTTAACGGCAGTTCTACGTTATTTCTTTTTACAGAACATTGCCCTAATGACGGTGGGCATTGGTGTATTCTTCACAATAATATTCTATCTGATTGTAAAAGAATATCCAGATGAAAGAGTGAAAGTAGCAGTACAACAATGGACTCGAAGAGAACGTTTCCTCAGGCGAAAAGCACAATCCCGTGGGAGCACTCAAGAGGAACGACAGCATATAGCTCAACCGAGTGGGAATTACACAGAGGAAATACATGACCTTGACTCTCCGCTGATTCCGGTGAGAGCAAAACGGCATAGTACTCAACAAGTTGGAATCGACTTTGAAGACCCTTCCCAGATGGGAATAATAGCGATGTATTCCAACAAAGAGACTGAACTTGGGAATGGACATGATGAATGCCAAGGACTGGATAAAACTTCCCCAGTTCTATTGGGTAAAAATGAAAAAACATTGTGGATCCGTTTTGTTCGACAAACGATACACGCTTCTTTGATTCTGTTTCAGACAGACTGCCTGAAAGTTTACTCCATTTCGTTTTCTTCTAGGTGGCAGTTGTCTACATCTCAAGTCGTCTTGTTATAAACGTGCCGCAAGCGTATATGCCTTTATACATTGCAGGAAACCCTGCATCTTTCGTGTAGTGCAATTGCAACCATTCCTATGACCTATTTTACCGCTGGGTTCTTCATCGCAACTTGTATAAAATTAATCAATAAATACTTTGGACGTCAAATCTCTTTCATTTTTGGAACAGTCTTGAATTTTATTGGTTCGGTAATCATCCTATATGGAGATTGGTCTCCTACAGGATTTCTCCATAGACAAGGAATTTACATCGTTTTTGCTCTATTAGGTTCGTCCAAGCTCGTGGCAAGCTGCCAGCAATGATTCGATAAATATGAAATTATTCCAAGAAACGTGTGTGATGTGTGAAATACTGTGCGATCACACACAAATGTGAACACGCAAATATGCAACCAACCACGTATTTTTTTTTGGATTTTGCAGGCGGAGGTGCGTCTGCCGGGATGATAACCAGTTTATCCATCACTGCAGACATGATCGGTAATAATGTGGAAAGTGGGGCGTTTGTTTACGGATCAATGAGCTTCTGCGACAAGATGTCATGCGGTCTTATCGTACTACTCATCAATTCCCTCAGTCCACAAAGGTTCCATTCTACTTTTTGGCACACACTCTTTATTTATTTACCTTATTAAACCGCGATAAGGGTGACCGCAATGTTATGTTACGCTTGCTTTTCGTAATCATCAATGGATTTTTGCATACAATGCGATTATCATTCATTATAATGATCCCCAATTCAGTCGAATAACTCATTCATGAGGCAATTACATGACAAAATTTTAGATTGACAGTTGCAGCTACCCATCAAACTGAAGAGTTTTACCGAAATGTAATGGGCTACTCAAACATAGGTAAACATATTAAATGTTATGCACTCGCACGTTGACGCCTCCAGCTGTAAATTGCCCATGATTATCAGCTATCGTTTCATCTTTTCAGCTTGCTCCCTACTAGGAATTTTCGGAGTAATAGCTCTCACTGGATTGATCCACTCTCACAACAAATCTGTCCTTGGCGGCGGCTCCAACACTAATCAACCTCAGAGGACATCATCCGCTTAATGTGCTATTTGAAAAGCGTGTAATCAATATATGGTTATTCACGGGTGGGATAATTAATAATGAATAAAGATAATTTACATACATTACGAGTTGCAAACAGGAAATCAGAATGACGGCATGACTTTGCGAAAGTGACTACCAATCACATTAATATGTACATAATATATATGTATCCTGCTGACTGACAAAAGCACACACGTGTAATTAGCCCCTTCCTCATGGCCACTTGACCCTGTGTTCCACATCGTCGTAAAGTGTATGCATTGTTCGCTCATTTCCGGTTGTATCGAGTGAAGCAAAATGAAGCATTTACAGACCATTTACTATTCTGCCCCAATTATAATACGCCAAGACGAGTGACGAGTGTACACCAAGTGACACCTTGATTTACTTAACGACTAGAAGGAATCGTCCTTAACCTTGTTATTTTCACAACAATTTCACTGTTGTCGGGTCGCATTTACTTCTCAAGGAGCCAGAGAGCCTATATTTTTTGTATGATGTGACACGTTTCTGGCTCGCTCTATCTACATCTCTAAATTCTGACAGAATACATTTTTCTGGATTCTGCGAAGTCGTCGTCGCTCATTCCTCCTGAAGCAGACATTATACCAGTGTCTGTCTGTCATACATATCAGTCAATCAGTGTCTGTCGTAAAACGTAAAGCATTGCAAGTGGAGTGTTGATTTTTAAATCGTTAATAAAGTGTAAGCCAGCTGTTGCACTTCTAATTCTACCACGAACGAACGAACAAGTTGTCATACAATAAACCCTTTGTTTTTGCCTTTGTGACAAATGCATAACATATCCAGCCAGAGACCGGCTGTACCTGATAAGATTATTATTATTGCTCTTTGAAAATTAATGTTAATGTGAACTATGTGTTTGCTTGCGTTTGCGTTCGCTGCTCAACTTATTTCACTCATGACGTTCATGATGATCATGGGTTGGGGCATGACAATATTGTGCCGTCATGTTTATCATCTTCTATTTTTAGCTTGGACTCTTCTTTCAATCGCCGACGACTGATTATCATAATATATACGTGCTAAGAATGGCTGACTTCGAACTCCATGTATATTTATAGAATGTTAATTTGACGACTTGCAAATTAGCAGTTATAGTTATTGTAGGGGTTTCGTGCAGAATTGTGAATAGCATATAGCACAGATTCCATGCATGCATACGAAACGAACGCTCACATACCATACGTAACTCAAATTCACTAGTGCATGTTTCTGTGTCCTTTCCAAATGTCGCTGGTTTTGTCATTTCAATATTAATGCGAAATTCTTCTAAATGTGAATATATATTCGTGTTTTACGTGACAACACCCCGTTCAATTCTGCTTTATCATGTAAATGCTCAACTAAAACTAATTTAAGTCTATTTAGTAGTAGCAAGTTACATGATTTGAGACTAGTTTCATTGTTGTATATTTAGTCCAAAGTCCAAAAAAGCGTCAACGAAAGGGGAAACTAGACAAAATTGCAGAAATGCAGACAGGAAACATGAATAATATTGCATAAAAGTTGGTATTCGACGTTCGGCGTTTAGTTATTGATTATGGTTTTTACTCTTTGAAACTTTTCCACATCTCCATTGTTCCACTTGCATTTGCTTCTCATTATGTAAAACTCGTGGAGTGAATCAGCAAATCAATGTACATCTCGGAATAAGCGAGCTCATCCAATCCTCCATCTTTGGTAAAGACCAAGGTTAGTAGTTTCCTCGAGAAATGGATTTTTTGTTTCGATCCGGCATTCGCATAAAATTCCAGCAGCCATGCATATCCTTCCCACTTCCAAACTTGTCAATTGAATCCTTTGTGTCGTGACTATGAATATATATAATCTGATCTCCCCAGTATGGGGTGATATATTTGTCTATTGTTTTCGTTTTATGAAATCCAAGAGAGGACATATTATCTACCTACGTATGTAGTAATTTTAGGAATATTTATTGACAGTAAGTACATGCTGGAGTTAGTTTAGGTAACAATACATAATAATGTACAAAATCTAATACATAGTAATTGAAACCAAAACAAAAATTCCTACACTGTATTATTTATATATAAGGAGAGGATTAGAAGAGGTTGGTCTACACGGGCACGAGATTTTTCAAACAGTTCTTGTCGGTAGCTTTGGTATGGTAGGTGTACGTGATCGTATTCGAGTGAGCTCATTAGCAGCTATGAAGGGAACAGAATAAATGATAATTTTTATGTTGTGTCTGCACTCTCCCTCCTCTAAATTTTAGTGCTGTTCTTAGAAACGTCGGACGATAAGGCATAGCCCAGCATAACCACATGTTATTAATAAGTGATGTATGCTTTTCTTATAATGACTATATTTTTGCTTTTTGCATGAGCACTAATTTTAAGTAGGCATTATCCATTGCAATGGGAGTAGAGATATTATTATAGCATTTATAACTTCAATGCCAATTCAATTTCACAGCTACAAGTTCAAAGTCAATGCCAACTTGATAGTCTGCGAAACAATGTTTTAGCTTTCTTTGAGAAAGATGTATATAAAACTCATTGTGTTTGTGTGAAACGAATAGCGCGATCGCAAGAGTAGACAACTCTGGAGCCAGTAAATACTTTGACTTATTACACTCATTAAAATGCAGCCGTCTTGGAAAATTACAGAGTCTTAAAAGGGATAAGGTGATCAATTATATGATCAGTATCACGAGTGATCAGTTTTTTGGAAGATTTACATAACAAGACTAAAATTATGCTTTACGTAACATCCGTAATAAAAGACCTGGAAACTACAGAGATGCAAGATTTTGACATGGAAAGTAACAACGAAACACGCCGGGAATGGCTACCTTCTTTGTAAGAGGAAGCCTGAGGCCTCTGGGCCAAAAGTGGCTTGTCCAGAGTCGAGCGAGAGAATCCAGAGAATAACGCAACATGATATCAGCACAACTAGCACATGAGGCTCTTTAACAGCCCTAAACGTGTAAAACAAATGGAGAGTAACAAAAAGCTATAGTCAAACAAAATGTTGTTCACCCATGCCCATCTGACAATGAGCTGAAACCCGTTCAAGGCAAGCTGGTCTAAAAATAAAATGACTCCATTGTGATTACATTAACTGGATAAACTCGTATTATACATCCCTGCTGGTATATACCAAATCATCCGTGTAAAAAGAAAAATCTGGCTTAGGATAATTTTAAAATTATAGTATGACGACACAGCATATATCTCAGTTGAACCCATATAATTATAGAGAATGATGTAGGCTTAAAATTCTTTTGTCTTTTAAAAAGTACATTTTACTATTGTTTTATTCATTCTTCATATATTCGTGTGTGTATACGACATACGTGAACTATCAAGAAGGCAGGCAGGGTTTGACCAACGTGGCACCAAGTCGACGGCAGAACAGTGGCATCCAAATCCATTTGGTTTAGATTGAACTAGGTTTTACGAAATCGACAAGAAAAATGTAATGCCGTTTAAACAAATGTAGACGCTTGTTTTTTTATTACAGTTCCAGTCATTTGTATTCTAATCGAGTATTAGGAGTCTGCATGGTTGGTTGTCAGAAAGAATATCAAATGATGGAAATGAGAAATGACGAGTTGGATAATGAGAGAGCAAACAAATATTTTTCTTGGCATGTCTTGCTAGCAACGGCATGCATCTGTATGCATATTATGGATAATTAAGTACGAGCTGACCAATACCACAAATCTCAAGAGGGAACAACCAGGAACGAATGTAGCAAAGTTGCCTTTAATTTTCACCTTGTTCAAAACTCCTGGCATAATGGGACAAAAATTCATTGCTAAAAACATCGTGTCGTACGAGTTGAGTGACTATATGCCAAACGTACGGATTCTTACACGCAGATTATGATGGCGATGAGGTACGGATTATAATAAGTATTGTTCAGAGGTTGGTATATTGTTTATGGAATGTACTTACATTGACACTTTGGAGTCCCCCTTGTGTCCTTCCCTGCATGAATGTGCTTAGAATAAGATGATGTGCGATATGTTACATGAAGCTGCAGGGTTCTTACACTCGCTTCTCGCTTCACTTCCTGTCTCCTGTACATATTAGTCCTTCAAATGAATCCATAATCTCATCAGCAAATATTCGCAAAGTCAATAAAAATCAATGAACTCTCTGAACTGAAGGATGAAAGTTAACCTCTGCATACCCTCAATGTGTTTACTATAGTGAATTTGTCTGCTTGCACAATTGTAAACTGACTGTGACTATCAGGACCAACACGTGCAAAATAAAATAGCATAAAATCCTTTAGTTTAGTGATTACTATGTTCGTGAAACTAATTGTAAATGAAACAAGTCCACCAAGCGGAATAACTTAACTCGTCGCCAAATCTTAATGAATCCAGCTTATCTTAACCAAACACACAGGTCTCAACCCTAACCTAAACATTCACCAACCTGGTAGAATAACCTCAATCAACCCATCCTAGTAAACAGTAGAGTAGAACACACCTAGTCAACCTGTAGAACATCCCAAGCAACCCTGTAGAGTACCCCCATTCAACCCTGTAGAACATCCCAACCGAGTCGGCATTACACCATAAATACCCCACCACCAGTATTACACCAAAGTGTTCTAAGAATTTGAGCCCAGTAGAACACAAAAAACAATAATGTTGGCAATTTACGTGTCAAAAGTGTTGTAACTCGTAGAGGAAAATTCCTTAAAATTGCACCTGCCCTATTTTGACTGACCCTAGAAGGATTCAATAGGGCCATCGATCTTCCCTGTAGGGTACCCCATAGTCATCCGTACAAGGTGTTGGTGTTACTCAATTATCCCTGTGTAACACCCTATTCAACCCTATTTGAAGACCACCCAACTCAAATGTGTCCGATCTCCAACTAATTTAAGTGTTCTTCACAAATAAGCGATACGGACGGACAGACGGACATGCTTTGTCTTCGTCTTTGCTTCGCAGCGAGCTAATAAAGAATGTAGCTATAAACTCTGGGGTTGTATAAATATGAATTGTATTAAATTAGTATTGAATAAACTATTGAATAAATGAACATTAGCTTTTGCCAGATAGAACAAAACTATCAGTTTTGCAACACTCTTTCTGTGCATGTGGAAGTAATAACCGTTTGATCATTCATCTTAAGATGCTGCACATACCCATGTATTAACTATGTCAACTTGCTGTATAATGGACATGAGACAAGTCAAGACACTATACACACGAACGACTCATGAAGAACTTTTTATTTACCTTTGAATTTTGTGCAGTAAAATTCAGTGACAAAGAAAAGCCAGATTGTTTTTAACGCAAACATGTTATGGTAAACGTTTTCATTGTATTTGTTATTCGAACAGTTTATGCTTGCGTACGCAATAGTACTACCCTCCGGGTACCAAATCAAGTGCGTGTATCTCGTTATTCTAAGAAACTAGAACAAGAACAAGTTTTGATTGTAAAATGACGTCATATTAAGAAACAAAATATAATAATATGACTGTAAAAGACGTCAAAACGATTACGAAGTGTAGCTGCGCTCTTTCTTCCTTCTTTTCCTAAATACCTCATCAGAGTTCCATCCATATTAATATTAAGCCAAACAATTGTTTAATTATACGAAATGCTTTACTAAAACACTACCTAATCTATGCTCACCAAATATTTGTGTTCTTCTGGCAAAGTGGTCGGCCGACAGCCACTCCGCAGAAATATCCAATTCTCCAGTATGAACGATATAATATATAAATTACACTTCAGAGAGCTTTAAGGTTTGGCATTGATACATTTCATAACCTCCATCAAGATATTTTTTCACTGTCATATATTTAATGAGCGATATTTACTTCATGAATGAGAAGTCCTTGATATCCAGACGTGAAATAAAAATCTCCGTAGTCCTAAAATACATTTCTAGATTTGCTTGGACAAACTCTTTTCATCATGGCCATCTCATTCATCCATTAATGCTGTCAATGTCCACGAGTCTAATGCGCTTTGAGGATTTTCCCCGCAGGTAAGTTCCAACAAAGGTAAGAGGAAATGAAATATGGTGATGATCATCCATTTGACAGTGATATCATGTGCTTTGCAGATGCTCATTTTTGAAAATGAGATAAACTTTACTGTATTAAATGAAATTGACATTAAACCATCGGCTTGTACTCTTTCAATGTGCATCTCATAGTTGAAGTGTGAATTGCTGCTGCTACTACCACTGAAAGCTAATCCTCATCATCACCTTGTCCCAAATTAAACTTTTAAAATGGCTCTTCCTTCATCTGTTTGGCAGCAGTGATCGTTCATCCCCCATTCTTCACTGTCCATCTGTAACAGAATAGGAAGACTATTGAGTCGAGTCAGATAGTATATTATGGTGATTTACGACTTTGTTTACGTAATCTCCCTCCCCTTCCAAACGCAAACCTATAAACAAATATTTCAGAGCCACATTAAAGCGTAAACCACTACATTTATCTGCGATAAACAAAGCTCGACATTATATTGATCCAACCTCATAGTAAATACGAAATGCAGTGTATGGATATTTATTGGAATGAATGGGGATTATCACGTTTGAGTATTTCGTTCGAGTAGCCATTTTTGCATTCACAGATTATCGTATATAATCTTCGTTTCAAAGCGTGTTCAAAATCATGCGATATATTGTTTGGTTTTACTGCTCCATCTGCTCATATATTACAAAAGTGCATCTTGATTATGACAGCGTATCATGAAATCATGATCGTGATCATATTATACCTATAATTAGTTTTAAGCATTTTTCCTACACTAACCGCCAAACGAGAGAAAACGTAAATCTGGATTACATGGAAAATCCTGATTTACATTTTCCTCGTCATTTAATAGGTAAATACCACTCCAAAGTCGTTTGGTTTTGAGAAAGGGGTATAAATACGATACGATATATGACAGTACAGATTTGTACAGTCACGGACATATCCAGAATATCCATTGGCTAAAAATACAAAACACCATAAGCCATATAGACATGTTGTAATTGTAAAAAACATACTCGTTAAATAGTAAGGTTCCAGATAGAATATCCAGTTTCAACCAAACCTGGTCTCTCGCCATCAGAGTAATGAGCTACATCTGGAAAAATCTCAGCAAAAAATGTTAATCCTCTCTGAAAAATGTTCTTTTTCCACAACTCACCACCATTTCGTTCTACACACTAAACGAATTGTGATGCGTCATGTCACATGAGTCGAAAGTACACCTTTTTTTGAGTCAATATTAATTTTAACTTGAATACTGATGCTGATGGGGATCTGCCATGCCATCATGTTTATCCCTCTTAACTGTTTCTACGTTATTTTTAATCTGCTTTTTGCTTGAACGTAGTTAAAGATAGAAAAGTATGTGGGTATTTGGTAAATGTTGATGGGTATAAGGACTAATTTCTGTGATTACAAAACAAATTTGGAGTTTTTATAGACAACACCTATATAGGCAGGGAGAATAATTAAAGTGTTTTTCTCACGTGGTAAGACGAATTTTGCAAAAACAGTTTTATGTACAGACAGAGTGCAGATGTATAGGTATGTGTGCATGTTGGCTCACAATTTCAACATACTATGTTTTTTTCTTTATCCAGTCACCAGTCAACGTAAAGACAGTGAGATAAGGTCAAAAGTAGAGCTGCAAGCAAACTCTACTTTTTCTAAGCTCTACTATTCGTAAACAATCAGGTTGAGGCATTTCAGCATTGTAATCCAATCCGAATGCGACATTTTTAATTTTAATGGGCAAGTCAAATATGTACGCCTGTATGTAGTAAGTAGTAAAATCTTACAGCTTCGTTCGACATTTCTACGAAGCACAAATAGTGAACATAAATAAAGCTCTTTTTTCTTGAGCAAAGGTTAATTTTTTGTGGACTTGCTACGCTGATAGTGTAGTTTAACTTAAGTCTATTTCTGGCTTTTGGTTCATAAACATAGATTCAACTGTGAGATATTTGCAAACTGGCTGCAACCAGTCTTTGAAATGATGACTCGCGTGTTTTTTGCTAAAATCGTTGAATGTATAACCCCACCTATTTGTCAGTTGAATCTAAAGTATTTTTAACCGGATAAACGTAATGTATGAGCAACTTACTTGCGCTTGCCTACGATTGCACTTTCATTTACCGGCTATTCAACCGTGCCATATGATTTGACAAGACAACTTGTATCAACTCCAGAAATACAAGCAGATACTGCGTAATCATCCGTCGCCGCAATTGTCACCTCTTTGAATTGGATAAAGATTGTCAATGCAGTTTATAAAAGTGGTGGACAGAGACGGTCAAAGTGATTTAAACTTATGTCTTGTCGCACATGACTCCGTCTGTCTGGCTATTATCATCATCTCCATGAAGTAACGTATTGCATTGGGTGTGCTCCAAATAAATTGATGACATTTACGGCGTGAGCGACTGGACGAGCTTCCTCATTTAGGGCATCATACCTATTTTAAAGTCTATACGACAGCCTAAATGCGTAATCACGGCTTATCTTCTTACATGTAAAAAAGGACTCTGGAATTCGAATTGTACTGTCCTTATAGGCATTTGGTTTCCTTTGAGGGAATTAATCTGCACCAAAGCAGAAAATAAAAGACAGTCGCTTCGCTTTTGTCATTCATACGAACGAATGTCATGTATGACACTGATTTCTTCACTCAATTAAAGTCAACGACGAAACTTACTCTAATCGCATTTGAAGGAAATTTCGTGATATATTTTTAGAACAATAATTTTCCCTTTCTTTGTTTCCTCCTATTTAACCACACACACACATACACCAACCATATGACACAACTATTGTTCTGTTTCTCAAGGTCTCCTCGCATTGTTTGCCGTGTGAGTTCGTGA
>JAANSN010005474.1:0-12372 GCA_036850665.1 Dicranocentrus wangi
GTCAAGGGAACAAAAGTGCGACTCTAAAAGTGCTCCAACGTAGTAGGCAGGAACTGAAAGTCCGACAGCATTCTCGAAATATGGAGAAAGTGAGGCGCGTGTACAGGAGTTTCTTCAACTTTTGGAAAACGACGGGCCACATGCGATTCAACTATGATGATGGCCACCACACCCACTCTCTATCCCTTCTTACCGGAGGACCTCGTCACACCTTCTACAATCTCAACATGTTCCTCTGCTACTACTACATTGGCTTTGTGACCTACCAAACCTGGCGATGTTTCCACATTTTCGGGGACAAAGTCATGGTCCTCGTCTGCCTCGCCTGGGTCATGGGATTCTCAATGGGCGGATTTGGGCATGCTCTAAACTCCCTCTTCAACTTGAACAATTGCTTTGTAGCATTGCGACGGCTGCTCGGATTCGAAAAGGATTTCTTTGGTAAGTAAACCACAAACAAAGGCATTTTTCCAGGAAATATTCACATTTTTCCTTAGAATTTTTTTTTCTTTTCCCAGAAAAATTCCCCAAAGCCGGAGAGAAACACGCCAGAAACTGCAGCTTTGTGTTTGGCGTCTACTACTACATGTGGGTGTCCTCCATCTGCGGCCTCATCCATCACTACACCTCCCTCTCCAACTTTTACGCCTATCTCTACAGCTACGTCAAGCCGCCATCTGAGGGTCAAGTCAACCTGTTCCACGATCCGGTGACAATCTCAATTTTGGGGCTGCACGAGCTCTACGGCATGTTCCTGAACTACGGACACATCATCATTGCCGACATGATGGTCTTTTTGGCCAACGACGCGGTGGTCCAATCTCTCAAAATCCTGATGGAACCGGCTCGCTCATCAGCGGTCCATCAAAGCTGCTACTGCAGTTTTGAGCTCGCCGCAAAAACCTACCGAGAGGTCCAACTGCTCGTCTTGGACATAAGCCAGAGCTACGGGAAAATGACCTTCTACCTCATCCTCTGCAACATATTGGAAGTGTCGCTGGAGCTCTACGGGGTGATCCGCCTGATGGACGTGATCCCGCTGGCAAGTTGCTTCCTGTTCGGGGCCAACTTGATTTATTTCATGATCCGGTATCCCATTGGGTGGAAGTGCATGGCGGATGTGCAGGAGAGATCGAGGGATTTTGTGGAGTTTTGGAAGAGGGAGATTCGTCTCCAAAATGCCGGACTCATCCAGACGGGATCCAGGGCGGCTGCGAGGCTGGAGCTGAAAGTGAACTCGAGGATTCTCCGCTCCTGGCACGAGTTGGAGTACTTCGTCGGCTGGAACTTCTTTTCCATGTCGAACCTCGCTCTGATGAACATTGTGCTGATGACCACCTCCAACATCATATTCTTTCTGCAATTTTCTCGCTCGTCAAAGTGAACGGCTTCTACTGTTCTGCTACTAAATAATGTCATGCAAAGGCAATACCAGTAGTAGTAGTAGTATATATATATATATTTTAAGTATGTAGGTGATATAAACTTTTCACAAGCAATCCCATAGTAGTAACATGTTTTGACCATGAAGTCCATTTATCCTAAAAAAATAATATATTAAAAGTTAATAAAGTGTATTTAATAAGATTAGCTGGTGTTAAGCTTGAGTTGAAACAAGCACCAAAATAATACAATCTTATTAAAACAACTTGTTCATTGAATGGGCCAAACCCATCCAACGCGTTTGATGGCACTGATGGCTTGAAAAGTAACAAAAAATGGCTTCTAAAAAGTCAAAATGTTATCATAATATATTATTGCACACACTGTAGGGCGAGGAGGCGAACAGAACAGTTAGCCTTTTTTTGCAATCGATATTCTTTTTTTTAAAATAATAATTTCTAGTGCAAACCCACTCTCTCTGCCCATCCCAACCAGGATACTTGAACTTGAGTCATCTGGGTACGGAAAACCTGTTTTCACCTCATCAGCCCTGCTTTAGACATATACATAGAACACAACAATACGTGAATATAAACTACCTACTCTAAGAATGTTTGCTGCAGCAATCAGTTTGGGTTGGGATAAGGATGATGATGATGATGATGATTTGATGATGACAATATGTTGATACGAAAAAAAAATTCACTCGCAACACTCTAACACAGCGCATCACTGATATGCTCATCATCATCAACAAACATCAGAACTAGAACATCTTGTTTCTCACTCTCGCTCTTGAACTTGTGTAAAAACTTATGGCCCTTCTTGCTCTCATTTTTCATGTTTTCATCCATTGTTATTTTCCCCTGTCAACCACATTCCTCCACAACAGCAGGATTTTTGTTGTTGGTGGCTTTGCTGCAGTTTTGAAGCAGAGCAGAATCTCATTGTCATAATATATATGTAAGCGGAGCCAAATTCCCGTTTCGTTGTGATTATTATAACCTGGTGTGACAAAAATCAGAGCCGAGCTGCATACTAATGAAAAACAGGATTTTGTACAGCTTTATTTTGCAGAATGAGTGGGATAGCAGCTTTATTGTGACTGGCAAAGTAAAGGTAGTAGTTGGCAAATGCCCATCACACTAATCAGAGTATTGACTCCATTGTGGTCCAGGGTTTGGTCCCAGTTTTTAAATGCTACTCAAAAACAAATAAAGGAAATACAACAACACAAATTAGTTTTTCTTTTACCATCATCAGTTAGTTCACTGGCTTCACAATGCTCCAGTCTCTGGTTTGCCCTACGTGTTTCTTGGGGATTCTTATTATAATCAGTGTTGCTGGAGTAGGAACTCTTGCTGGTAAAACAATTTATTTTATTATAGGAGCATCTAATTGGAAGTAAGGAGGAAATGGGGATTTTCAAAATATTTAATAAATTGAAAATTTGTAAAAAAAGAATAATAAGGATTTTGATATGTAATTTACAGAGCGAATTTTCAATACCCGACCTCCTTCTTTTGAGAATGGAACAACTCATCAACCAGCAGCGTCGACGCCACCAGTCTCCCAACCCCATAATAATCCTCAATCAGATGAAACTCCTCCGCCTTGGTTCGACGGGATAACGTTATTTGACGCAATTCAGATGGGGAACTGGGACGCATTCCTCTTCCGACTCGCTGTTGCTGGCGACAACATCACGTCCACTGACCCCCACGGAGCAACCCCTTTACATTATGCTGCGGATCACGGGGAACTTGCAATGCTCCAGCATTTGGTGGAAAAGCTTGGTGGTGCTGCTGATATTATTAATAATATTTCCTCCGTGGACGGGAACCAGTGGACACCCCTCCATTACGCCTGTCGCTCCTGCCACCCGCAAGCAATCAAGTATCTGGTGGAGGCTGGTGGAGCTCATCCCGTGGACTCCAAAGACGACCAAAACAGAACGCCACTGCTCATCGCGGTCCAGAGCGACTGCTCCCAGCCAATCAAATATCTGGTTGAGCATGGAGCTGAAGTCAATACTCAAAGTGATGATGATGGGGAGTCCCCTCTCCACCGGTCCATCCGGAACGAGCATCTTCCCACAGTTGTCGCTCTCGTCGAGGCCGGAGCCGACCTTGAATCCAAAAATCATCATGACCACGGGCTCAGCCCACTTCATTACAGTGTGTCCCTCTGCGGCCGTCTTTCTCTGCTCCAGTATTTGGTTGACAAGAATGCGGATGTTAACTCCAAAAATAATGACAAGGGGAACAGTCCCCTCCACACCGCCGTTCAGAATGACTGTCCCCTTCCCCTTGTCCAGCTTCTGGTGGAGTCGGGCGCGGACTTGAGCTCAAAAAACATTCATGACTTGACTCCCCAAGAAATGGGCGTGGTTGGAAGTCCAGTTTACGAGTACTTGGAAGAAAAGGCATTCCAAAATAGCTCCCAATTTACGACGACGACGACGACGACGACAGACGTCCCAGTAAACATGAGTGACATCATCCAGCCTGCTCAACAAAACAACTACAAATACTTTACTTTATTTGAAGCAGTGAGGCTCGGAGATCTGGAAGCAGTGCGCTTCCGACTAGCCGCGGGCGACTCCGTTTCCGCCGAAAACTACGGCGGCTTTCAGCCCATCCATGTTGCGGTTGAACAGGGACACCTTGACGTGGTCAAATATTTGGTGGAGGAAGTAGGAGTGGATCCCGGTTCCAGAAATGAGCTTCTGGGGACAAGTACGCTCCACCTGGCAGCCGACCTCAAGTCGGCCGATCTCCTCAAATATCTGGTGGGGAAGAAGGGGGGAAACAACGTGTCGTCGGTGGTAGATAATTACGGGATCACTCCTCTCCACCGAGCGGCTCGCTCCAATTACCTGGAGTCACTCAAATATCTAATCCAGGTGGGGGGCTCCACCAGTCTAAACGCCACCGACAACCGGAAGCGGACCCCGTTGCACTGGGCAGCTGGAAGATGTTCCTACCACCTCGTTTACTTCCTGGTGGAAGAAGCCGGAGCTCCACTACTGGACGCTCTTGACGATGAAGGGCACAGTCCCTTCTCCTCCGCGTCATCATGTGAGCACAAAGATCCTCTAAAGTTGCTGAAATACTTGTTCCGAAATGAGTCCGACGACGTGAAGAGGAAGGACTCCAAGGGAAACACACCGCTCCACTTGGTGGCGACGGCATATTCCCCTCGGTTTCCCACGGTGCAGTTTTTGGTGGAAAAGGGGGCGGAGCTAAATGCCCAAAATTGGGATGGGAACACGCCACTCCATATTTTGGCTGGAAGGAGCAGCAGCGGTCCAACGACTACTGATGTTAACATTATTAAATATCTTGTTGACCGCGGAGCGGACCTGGAGCTGAGTAATTACTATGGGAAAAGGGCTGCGGACTTGAGTTCCAACGAGGAGATTAAAGCTTTATTAACTCCAAAGAATTAAGTATTTACAATTTCAACATTTAAGCATTAATTGAAAGCATTAATTGTCTTACAATAAAATCAACGGCTAAAACTATTTGTAGTAACAATATTTCTAAACTTATATGCTATGATATTATAATTTTTTTTATTTTTTGCAAATTTATTGGACAATTGTAAATTACCAGAATGTGTAGTATCAAGAAATTATTTACATACATGTTCCTTCAAATAAAGCCATTCGCCATCATCACCCCGTCCATCGTGTTCACAACTATATCAGTCCAGATCCTTGTTTTCATGTCTTTGTCAAACCAGCCATATATTTTCAACGAGGTACGAAGTTGGTCTCAAATGCTTCACAATCCTCTGCATTTCTGCCCTCCCGTGCCCACGTCCAAGTCCATGCCCTCTAGTCCCCTCCAGGTTGATGCTCCGCTTCCATCCCTCAATCAAGGCCCCGCTGAGCTCCGCATTGCGCACCGCAAGGGGTACGACAATGGCAATGATCAGGATCGTTAAGATTGCGATGAATGGGGCTATCCAGTACACCCTCCAAGAGAGCACATTCCATCCGACCAGGGTTCCGACGAGAGAGAATACCGTGTCTGCAATCCCGCCCTGTAGGGCTACAAAAAGGACGGCGGAGGTGGCCAACGTGGCTTTGGCGTGAATCAGCGACAGTCGCCGGTACTCGCCAATTGCCTCCACGATATTATTATTAGCGGACCTTGATGATGATGATGATGATGATGATGATGATGAGATGTTTTGGATTCGCTGGAGTTGTTGGATATACCAGCGGGCTGTGACGATGAGAAAGACAAAATTGGTGCGTAATGCTCGACATGTCTCCATGGCGACTATTGTGGCTTGTAAGGAACAACAAGTTTGCAATCCTGTCACAAGCCAGGGATGATGATGAAGGTTCCAATGCTCAACTAGTTTGCCGATGGACAAGTGAGAGGCGTCCTTTTGAGTTATGTATGAAATGGGGAAATAGGCAATTGGACAGAGGGCCGTGATGGTCGTTGCCCAAATCACACAAAGGCCAACCAGATCCCCTTCCCCATCCACCAAGAGTCGCTGTACTTCTAGAAACAAAATAGTAAGGTTTTAATTATGATTATTAACGCAAGTTTAAAATATTATTCACCTTTGAATGCCTTGGTGTAGATTTGCATGAGTGAAGGCGGCGGTGGGCCTTGGACGACTTGGGATTCTTGTTGGGAGTTGAATAATAAAAGTCGGGAAAAGATGACCACATCGTGCCGCCGTTGGAAGTAGCTGTAATTCAGACCCATGGCGAACAAGCAAGGGATGTACGCAACCACATTGAAGAAGAGTCGGTCAAAGGTTATGGTGGGGGGGTTGCGAATGAATTGCACGATCACGAACACTACTTGGGCTGACCACATCAGGCCTGAGAGGAATCCGGCCGTGATGTAGAATCCAGCGAGTTCCCTCGGTTTCTCCGGTGTTGCCAAGGCCCCCTTTGCAAAGTCCCATTCGAACACGTATTTGGGGTATAAGAGGTATTTTGAGAGGGCAGTGTTCAGCTGGAGGGCTGCGACTGAGAGGGATAGGGATGTCATCATGGGGGAAATATATTTTATTATTTTGAGAGAGTGTTTCCAGGTTACAAAAAAAGAATTTGGAGTAAAAATGTCTGGAGAAGAGAAAAACACCTATAGCCAGCAAGCTTTGTGTCGTTGTGAGACTACACACAGGTTTCCAAATACAATCAATATGAGACCAAACTGCGCCAATATATAGGGACAAGGTACAATTTCGATTCTAATTTTAAAAATCATGTCAGTCTAGAAGTTGAGAAAAATATTATTGAGAACAGGATTTTCTATTAGCGGTCGATTTTGATGTTTTCAGGTCGGTAGCTTCATGATGCTGAACATTCATGAGATTCGCTATTATTCTTCAGTTTGGATGTTTGAAAGTTTTATTTTTCAATTTGTACGTGTCTTAGGCAAATTTAAAAGGGACAAGAATAATCAATTATTCATTGGCATGGTGGCATGTCAGGATTAGGAGACGGTAAACGAAAAAACAAAATAAAATAAATCGTTGGAGTTGAAGATTCCCATATAGTCGGGTCAGAAAATAACAAAATATATATGTTTTTCCTACAACACTGATAATATGGGTATTTGCCGAAATACGCTAATTTAAAATGCATATCATATATCATTCCAAAAAATACCAAAAAAAACGCTAATGATTATTACATGGTTTTTCTCAACTATCAAAAATTTGGCATCCTTCATGCAACTTCACGAGCATTACACGAAAAAAATCCACTACTCTACCACATTTGAACAAATGCGCCGCACAATTAGGTTTGTTGATAGAGGTATGCTGGAAACGAGATAATCGGGGATGGGCAATAATATTATATGTGCGCTTTAGCTTCAAGATCTATAATAGCCCCATTTTTTTACTAAATCTTCTATCATCAACAAACTCCACATTTTAGAAACGTAAGCTCCGAGGACCAGAGATTCCTTCTCAATTTAACCTCGACTAGGAATCCCGCCCAGGCACGGTTGACTTTACCCTTTACCAACCCTTCGTCTGCCATCATACCCAAACCAGTTTCCATGGCGATTTTTTTTGCGTTATCAACTTCCGCAAGATTTCTTATCTTCGAGTGCTGATGATTCCGTCTCCACCATCCACACTCAACTAAAAATGCCAGGCTCGGAAAGGCGATGCAAATCCCGTAGACAATGAACACTATGGAAATGTTGTCACTCATTGTCACCTTCTTCACGGGTGGCTCGTAGCTTCTCTCAAATTCCACCGTGTCATTCCAGTTGGCTATCCTTCGCTCCCAGGCGTACCACAAAGGGGCAAACCCTGATTCGGACAGAACCCGAACCCGCCGTAGCAACTCATCATACCCCCACGGCATGTTACTAAATTTCCACTCCCGATCCAGCCCGACGATTTCCTGTTGTCCCATGATGATCCCGTCGGGATCATGCCGGTCGCCCGGGACGCCACTCCATTTGGGCAGAAACTCGGACTTCATCGTCCAGTACATCTGGCGCACCTCCTCGTACGTGCCCACAAAGGCGGTTCGCCCGCATTTCGATATTTTATCGAGGAAATGCCTCGGCTGGTCCAGCGCATGGAGCTCCTCCACCGACTCGGGAACGTGGATATGCTTAACTAGCCATTCCACGTGTGCCGCTAGCTTGGTTTGCGTAGTGTTGATGAGCCCGCGATAATAGTCGGCGTCCAGGCGGAGGAACTGCTCGACGCCAGAGTAGTAAACGTTTTTCACGAGGGATAGTGTTGAGCGATTGAAAAAGTTGATATCCTTTCTTTCAAACTCCTCCCGTAGTTTTACGAGTGCTTCGAAATGAGTGTAAACTTTATCGGAATCCGCACCAGCAGGATCCCGATGATTTTGCCTGATTTGGTTAACATTTCTTCGCCTCCTTCTTCCCCCGGTTCCAGGTGGTGTCCCTACCACCAAATCCTTGAGCCAGCTATCAAAGCCCGTGTAGACCATGTGCTTGCCCATTTCCGCAAGTGAGCCGTAATTAACATCCTCAAGACTTGGCGTCTTGTTCCCAAACTCGTTGGGGCTGTGAATGCTAAAGTTGTGCTCCATCATTTCCTCAAAGGATCCGAGCCTTTTGATCGGGATGGGAGCAATGAGCAGGTTAATATTTTCACCGCGATAGGCGTTGCTCAGCACAATCCCCATCAGGATCCACGGGCCGCTGAGCCACTTGAACTTGTCGACGAGCTCAACCCCCTGCTCAAGCAGAATTAGGGGGCCATAAGATACGGAGGAATACATGTCGGAATACCTTGGACGCCTCCTCCAGCCTTTTGTTGCTGACATATCATCAAGGACCACAATCAGATGGAGGAGGACAACGCCACCGGTCAGAGTCACGAGGGAGAGGAGGATCCCCCAAGTGGCTCTGTCGTAAGCTGAAAGGTAGCCTGTCCCATCGAGGAGTCCTACCTCGTGAATCCCGGCGCAGGTTAGGAAATAGAGGCCAAATCCGTCGTATCGGAAATAGTTTGCAGCGACGGGCGTGAGGGCGACAGCTAATGAAGCCCTCTGAATTGAGTTGACATCTGACCTGTTCTCAAGAAAGATGGTCGCGTTGCTCCCCGCAATCATTTGCAACAGCTTTGAGTCAACGTCGTCCCCCTTTTTCAAGTCCCCCATGAACTGGGCCTTGGGGACAAGCCTTGGAGGAGTCGTTGAGTGACTCAGCTCGAGCCGGTAGTGAATGATTATTGAATTGTCAAAGGGTAAAAAAACCTTGTCCAACGCTTCGTGAACCTTCAACCCTGCCGGACTGTACTGGACTAGTTGGTATGACAACTCGTTGTCAAGGAAAGTTTGCAGGCAGTGCGTTTTAAAAACAATCCCCCTTTGCTTTCCACACTGTCGTTTAGCCTCCAGGAATCTGTCAGCCCTCAAACTAGTTCCCTTGACAACAAAACTGGATAGCATCGTAACCGTAGAGGTAGAGTCGTCCACGTGTTCATTCTTCTTCGAGTTTGGACCGTCAATCAAAAAGAGAAGCTTAGTTTGAAAAATCACCTGCCTCACTCCGGGGAAACCACAAGAGGCTTCGGCCAACTTGAAAATGTTATTATGAAAATTGGTGGACTGGGATTTGGTCACCTGGACGAAGAATCTGTTTGGTCGAAAAAATGCTTTATTGCGCCACTCTTCCGCTTGACTGGGATGGCGGTAGAGGAAAAAGTAGTTTGGAGGAAGTAGCCGGTCCCACGAGCCGGACTTCCAAGCCGTTCCCCAGGCGGTGCACGGGTATGGGGCGACGTACACCTGGACCTCGCAGGGTAGCGTGTGGGCAGTCACGTTTGACATGCTATAACTCTTCTGGCCGGGTTTCAACCGGTAGCGGCCCCCGTCGCAAAACACTGTCCCGAATATCATGAGATATTCAAATTTGTGGACAGAGTAAACCCATGGATGATAATAGTTGTCCGGAGGGGAGAGGATTATTTCGTAGGAGCCGTGGTCGTCAGGGTATTGGGGTGAGAACTATACAATATATTAATTTGCAAAAAAATAAGTTATCACAAAGTGGATAGAATCTTATGGAACAAGAAATTGGAATAATAATTGTATTTTTTTTGGGTTACCATGGTGTTGACGTAGTCAATGTGCGCCACTACGAGATGTACATGGCAACCCCGAAACATTGCAAGCTGAGGCCCCAAATTCAGCACGTTTTTACTGGCTTGAGTGATGAAATGTTGGAATTTTTGTTGATTTGATGGGACAAAAAACCCGGCGAGTCCGAGTGTGATGACGACCGTCACAAACAACATTTTGAATGGTAACTTGAATATTCTCTGTCTGTTTAGAAAAAAATTATTATAAACTGCTAATACTAATCCAAGCAAAACAAGGTTGAGTCGTTTTAGGTTAATTTAACAAGTGAATATATAATATAATGTTTTCTATGTGAAAGTCTGGAAGGAAACAAGAAAAAACATAATCATAATGTTGCCCCTTTTTTGCACAAGACTCGTCAACTACGTATTCTCTGCAACAAGCAATAAGTTTAATTACAATAAGTGGTGGCCTTGTCTTATGGTCCGTCCGTCTACACCCCTTTTCAAGCTGGAATAAAATTTAAAAAAACATGAATGTGGTCTGGCTCTTCAAGGTTCCTTTTTCGTCAAAGAAAAGAAAGAGGGGTTGGAAGACGGGCGGGACTTTCTTCTCCAAGGTATTTTTTTGGTTTATTTATTACCTCATTCTTGTGCTCATGAAAGTTCTATGAAACTCAACCACTTTAGCTGATTAATAATTCTATCTGGTTTGTACTGAATATTTATTGAATGCTCGACTATGAATATATGATCAATTGATCAAACTAACCGCAACACCTCTGCCTATCTTATATATCAAGAAATAACGTGAAATTCATTCTCTTGTTACGCCTTGTTATTATATATTCGATACGGACCACCGCAAATATGCGGAGTTGCGGACCTACCACCTGACAGTTGTAGAATAAGAAATAACTTATATAGGAAAAAACTTTGCAATTGATCCAAGTGAAAAAAGAAACAACTTTGTATAATATTTTCCCACATTGTTCCACCATCAACGTACGAGCTCGTCTACTAAACTCGAAACAAAGATGATGCGAATTAGACTTTTGAAACTACACTTCATCATCATCAAATCATCATCATAATGTTTATCATGCCAATTTTCATATGGATATTTAAGGTTGAACAAGATATGAAACAAAACACATGCACAAGCAAAAACTATGTCAACATGAAGAATATTTTGTGTCTGATTGACTTAAACATTGTTATCAAGGTGAAGATGAGAGCTTTCACGAGAATGTAAGGTACTCTGTTTGAAGTCATTTTATCGCAAGGAAGTATTATCAATCACTACGACTACGACTCATGTTTCGACTAATTAGGGAGGGAGGATGTGGTGAAATAATCCCTTACCGTCTCAACTCTCGCCGTTCAAAAAAAAACAAAGGTAATTTGAAATTATTCGAGCATTGTCCGAAGGACAATGCGAAGGATAATTATAATTATCCGAGATATACGAAGCCTTGAGGTAACACATGAACAATAGTAGTTAGTCCGGCGATAGCTTGTCCAATAGCATCAAGTTTAAAGGTTTAACGCGCAAGAGTTAAAATATGCTAAGCATGGTTCATTTTATAGCCAGTCGTCTGCGGAATGCCAGAGAAATCCTCATAGTCCAAAGAGATTTGAGTTCTGTACATTTGTCATCTCCGAGGGATGGGGATGGGAGGGTGTGTTACCTCAAGGCTTCGTATATCTCGGATAATTATAATTATCCTTCGCATTGTCCTTCGGACAATGCTCGAATAATTTCAAATTAATCCTTCGATATACTCCACCTATCGGTAACACATGAACAATAGTAGTTGTTTAAAGCAAAATGTACAGAAGGAAAAAACTGATATATCCGTTTCATATTTTTGGTCTTTGGTACACGTTTTAATTTCGATACAATTGAAGTATTCATATACAAATTACACACAAAGTACAATTTAATTTCAGCAATAAATTAATATCATGTCTATTCATTTCATTGTATTCCACTGCTAAGAACTGCTGTTGCAAATTGATGAGAATCGGAGGATATTGGTCTTTTATAAAATTTTGCGAAAACGGTTGATTTTTGTGACCAACCTGCAGCTTTGTAAATTGAATCTACACATACACCTAGTTCATTTGCCTTTGATGTTGAAGCATGTCTGTAGCTGTGTGCAGAGTATATGGTTGTGTCTATTTTTGCCATATTTAGAACTGATTTAAGCCAATTACTGATTGTTTGTTTACAGACTGACCTAAATGGCTTTTTGGTTGATAAGAATAAGGAATCATTATCCTGTAACCTGTGTTCTTTAGTTCTATCTAAGTAGCACATGAGCGTCTGCTTTACACACAGCCGTGCATTTGCAAATTCTGGAAAAGAAAGACTTGTAATTTCTCCCGGTTTGGTTGTTTTTAATTTTTCCGTAATTGTTATTT
>JAANSN010005475.1:0-12371 GCA_036850665.1 Dicranocentrus wangi
TTTCTTGCTTGCGGCATAAATCAAGAATAGTGAGAATTGTAAAATGCACCATGCCAGCAGATGTGTGAATGGAATGGTGAATGAAATGGTAGTGACAGCAGGATTCACGATTGACAGCTACGGTGTACCAGTGGCACCAAGGTTTTGAGTGAATGAAGGTGAAATATTCAAAAACGCGATAGTGGTTCCAAAATAAACACTGGCATAGCGAACGAAACACGGATTCTAGTTACTAGTGTGTGTGTGTGTAGAAATTGCTGAAGGAATGAGCATTCGAGGCTAGATCCCAAGCGTATTCATGAAAGGATTAAGAAGCCTCAGCGGTCGGATTAGTTTTCATAGTACAACGTGTGTACTTCTTTTGCCTTACAAAATCTATAAGTGTAATGATAAAATTGTAGCAGTTGGTTCATACTCATTCAGTTTGAAGGGTGCAGAATCATGTGGAGTAGACTGTCCCCCAGAGAAAAGGGTCAGTCAGAAGTACCTAAGCATTTTGACTTTTGTTCCATAATGGTGGATTGGAAACTGATATTTGAATGCTTTTGCTTAATCCGGTCGTGTAGTGCTTAAATTTTGGGAGGGAAGCTTTGCCCATCTACTTTAGAAGGTATCTGTTTGTAACGTTTATTTACGTAGTCGGAGAACATTCACTAATCTTCTATTTACTGACTGAATGGTTATATGAAACTTCGTTCCTTTCATTTCAAAGTCGCTATTTACAGCGGTGACCAAACAGCCCAAGGACAAGAAAGAAAAAATATATAACAGAGGAAGCTCTATGCTGAGTTCAAACATAGGATTTAGAATTCTTCAAGAAGTAAAGTAATTGGTTCAAAACGCAAAAGGTATTTTTCACGACTAACAAAAAATGTTCAGCCAAAAAATGTAGTAGAACGTATATGCTAACTGTAAAACGTACCACGTACTTAAAATCCTTGCATTATTTTTAGCTTGCAACGAAATTCAAAGAAGGTAGCAAACTTCTTTTAGACAGATAAGCCTAATGAGTATGTTTAAAATTGTACCGGTATGAAAAATATAAAACCTCTCTCATAATCAGTTCCCACAAGAGAGTTGTAGGATGGGATCGCTGGAAAGATTTACAGCACTATAATTTCAGATTGTAACGAATACATCTACAATATTTTCTAACTTTGGTATGCAATAAATGACAGCCTACTTTATTATGCTTACTTTTTCCATCTGCCCTGGAGTCGCTTTTTGTAGCATATTGACCAAACAACATTACAAAAGGTTTAACCCAACGTTGAGGTCAAACAAAGGATTTAGTATTCTCTAAAAACGAGCCGAAACACAAAACAAATATGTAACAAAGTGTCATTTTTTCAAGGTATGTTTCCCATTCACCAGCAACAAATGGCCAACTTGAAAATGCAGTTGAGTGTACACGCCAAATAAAAGTGAATTGCCTAAAATCCATATAGTTTGTTATCTTGCTAGCAAAGTACGAAAGAGATAAATGTCTTTATGATTCGTAATCCTGAAAGCAAAAATAATGAGCAAAACATGTGTCGGTAAACAGAATTTGAAACCTTTCTCAAAATCAGTTCCCACAAGATACTTATATGATACCCATGATGGAATCCCGGAAAGATTTACGACACAGCAATTTCAGTTTGTTACACATACATATATACATATATGTTCAATTTATTTATATAATTATCTTATGCAATACGTGGCTATACTTACTTCACTTTGTCGCAAAGACTGCCCTCCAAAATTCATCGACCACTTCAATAATTATCGGACATTATTGGACAATTACAATGTGTTTAGTAAGAATAGTAAAATTACTGGGAGGGCTACTTCTGGTTGCAATGCTTTAGCTTACGCTAAAGTGTGTTACTAACTCGGATGAACATGTTCCAAATGTATGTGTCATACGCGGATTGAGAGAGCGCCTCTTCCTTATCCCCTTCCAGCGAGTGTTTTGTGTTTTTTCCTGTATTGCATACCGCAAAAACGTGTGAAAAAGATGTATGTAAAAAAGGAAATGAGCCCGGTATTATGTTTCAAGTGATACATCCTACCACTTGATGATTGTACATCATTCAACCTATATTACCTATGCAGTTGTAGTTATACTGTGATGCAGGTTTGAGCGTCGAGCAAGAATGAAACAATGAAACTATATCAATAAATAACTATTATAAAGGCCTTTTATTTTACTCAACTTGCTTTGTTACCACCAAACTTTGCGAGAAACCTCGCTTGTGTAGATATAACTAAATAACTGAGTTTAAAAAAATTACGTTTTTATTATACATGAAAATTTGATTGGAATCTATGTAAAACTTCTCTCAAAATAAGAACGCATACCGACTCCTCCTCAGTATCTTTGTTCACGTGTGAAGGATGTTGGGCTTGTAACTAAACGTTTCTCCGCAGACTCAGTCCTACTGAATTTGGGTTTCCCCTTCTACGTGCGTGTTGACGGTATTCCAACAAACTCTGCCAGAAAAATAATAAAATACCATTTATTTGTGACGCTGAAAATGCTGCACTTTTTGTTTTTGAGCTGATAATGAACATCTGGAAATCTGAACATTCTTTACTTTATAAACTTTTAAGGAAGGTACGCTGTGCACATCTTCCTTCAATTTATTACTTCGAAAGATAGATATTCTGTGACAATCCTATTGTCACTGGACCGGCGGATTGTGGACATGAGCTCTCTTTACGTGTAATGCCAAATCACGCGTTCGTGCAAAGGATTTGTTGCAAATTACGCATGGATACGATTTTTCGCCAGTATGTTTTCTCATAATATGTTCTGACAAGTGTTCTTTCCGGTTGAATGATTTTCCACACATTTCACATGCAAATGGCTTTTCACCACTGTGAGTCCTTTCATGTCGTGTTAAATCTCCTTTTCTGAAGAAGTTCTTATTGCACGTTTTGCAATGTGACAATCCTATTGTCACTGGACCGGCGGACTGTGGACATGAACACTCTTTACGTGTAATGCCAAATCACGCGTTCGTACAAAGGATTTGTTGCAAATTACGCATAAATACGGTTTTTCGCCAGTATGTTTTCTCATAATATGTTCTGACAAGTTTTCTTTCCGGTTGAATGATTTTCCACACATTTCACATGCAAATGGCTTTTCACCACTGTGAGTCCTTTCATGTCGTGTTAAATCTCCTTTTCTGAAGAAGTTCTTATTGCACATTTTACAAGTGTGATTGCGAGTCTGTTGATGAACATCTTTCACATGCTCTCTTAAGCTACCTGCACTGGCATAGTCCTTTCCGCAAGTGTCACATTTTTGGTAGTTTCTCCCAGTGTGAGTCAACATGTGCTGGTTTAGATGGCTCTTCTGTGAAAAAGCACATTTACAAACAGAACATTTGTAGGGCTTCTCGCGGGTAAGAGTTCTCATATGATCATTGAGATTATATTTTGAAGTAAATGATTTTGTACAGATTTCACACTGGATTTGCTTCCGACTGTTGGTATGTGTAGGTTTGTGACTTTTCAAATGCTGACAGTCGTAATATATTTTTCCGCGCGTTTCACAAGGATATTCAGTGGATCTCTCATGCATATGGTTAATATGACTTGATAATCTGCTGGCGGTTTTGAATGATTTACCACAATATTTGCATGAATACGGGGTCTCTCCTGTGTGAATTCGAGTGTGAATATACTTCCCGTTTGTTGTTACGAAATCTTTGGAGCAAAAACTGCAAAAGTAGGGTTTTCGCCAATATGTCGCAAGCAGCAGATAACGGACAACAACCTAATATGCAAATATCCAACAAGGATATCTACGGACTAATGCTACTTATAAAAAAAGACGTAGAAGTAATAAAAGAAACACAAGGCGACCTAGTATCTCGGCTTACTGTAATGGAAAATAATATACAAACTCTATCAGAAAAGCAAACGAACGCTGAAACAGACATTCAACAACTTCAAAATGACATAGAAGATATGAAAACCAAACAAAACGAGACAAATGAACGCACTGCAAGGTTAATTAAAATGTCCAATATTGTAGTCAAAAACATTCCAGAAGACAGCAACGCTGTGCGTACACTGACACAATTAATGAACATAATCCTACCAGGACACAACTTAACAATCCGCGAAAGACGGTTTGGACACTTTTCACCAAAATTATGCAGAATCCATCTTAATTGTCAAAATGATGTCATTAAGGCACTTTCCAACTGCCGTCACTTAAAAGGCAATCCACTATTTATGAAAGTCTCTGTCATGAGGGATGAAACAAAACTTCAACGTGAAATAAGAAAACAAAAGCAACCAACAAATCCACAATCTACAAACAGAAAAAAACGTGAAAATGATGACACCGCACCACAATCAAATAGTAAACAGCTCTGCACTAACCCGGACTCAGATGAAGAAAGTATGGATTGACTAAGCTCAGACAAAGTAAATAAATACAGATATAAAATAAAATGTGCTCATATTAATATACACTCTCTCTATAAAAAGATATTCAGCGTTTATGACCTATTATTCTGTGAAAAAATCGACATTCTTTGTCTAACTGAAACATTCTTGAACTCTACTAAATACCTTGCCTTATATAACAAATATAATATCTTCAGATGTGACCGTGGTAACTCCTCTAGGGGTGGGGTAGCAGTTCTAATGACAAATCAACTCAAAGCAGACATCATAACACTTAAATGCTCGGACAAAGTAAATGAAATATCCAAAATAGAATTTTTAATTTTAAAAACACAGCTAGACCAAAACAAGTCATTCTTCATTGGTGTATTATACAGAGTCCCTGACCCCAGTGCTGCCACAATACAAGACGATCTCAAAGCAATAAAAATGATATTAAATGAACTAGTGGACACGAAGAAAAGCTTTTACTTAACTGGAGACTTCAACCTACCAGGAGATCAATACAAAAAACTTGACACAATCCTGAAGAGGCTCTGTATCTCACAGATAATCAAAGAAAACACACGTAAAAATTCCCTGCTCGATCTAGTAATAACCAATGAAACACAAATAACTGATATATTAGTCACTGATCCACATCTGTCCGACCACAAAATGACCTTGTTCACAATATTTAATTTGAAATACAAACCACCAAAAAAACAAATCACATTCAGAGATTATGATAGAATCCCGCATCTTGAATTTGCTCAAGATCTCTGTACAATTGACACAACTTACTCATCGATTACCACTGACGCGGTGATGGACTTTAGCAACTCACTAACAAACCTATTCAATGAATATGCTCCTATTAAGAATAAGTCAGTTAACGCTAGTGGTGCAAAATGTTTTTTAAGTGATAGTACAAAATCCCTAAAGCATGAAAGAAACTTAATGTACAAGATCATGCAACATCAACCAACAACTGAAAACACAGAAAAATACAAATTACTAAAAAAGCTGGTAGCCAAAAGTATCAAATCGGACACCAAACAAGAAATAACGAAGCAAATCCGTGAAAAAGGAATCTGGAAAGGTCTCAAACAACATGGCCTAATCAACCCACCGAATAATGTTAGTGAAATCAGCTTTGATCCAAACGAGATTAATTCATTTTTCATTAATATCACTGAGCAATTTCAGAACTTTGCAACAACAAAATATCCAGAAAAGCCTGCTGAAATAATCACACCAGAAGAAAAGTTTACACTTAAAACAATCACAACATATGAAATAAGAAAAATTTGGAAACAGATGAAAAACAAAACTAAAACAAGCCCAGACACAATGGGAATCTCCAACAAAATGATCAATATGACAATTGGATGCCCCAGTACAAATCAAAACATCGCCCACATAATCAACTCAAGCATAATAAACAAAGAAGTCCCAAGAATTCTAAAAACCGTTCGCGTTGTGCCCATTCCTAAAGTAAGAAACGTAACCTCAATAACCGAATTAAGGCCTATCTCTGTCGCCCCAGTAATTGCCAAACTTCTTGAAAAATCAATATATAACCAACTGGAGAAATTTACTGAAGAAAACAACCTAATTACAAGTACACAATTTGGATTTCGAAAATCACATTCGTCATCTCATGCACACATAGCTGTCACTGATTTCCTTTACGAATCCGTATCCAACAATCAAGTTTGCGTACTTGTTGCACTAGACTTGTGCAAAGCATTTGACATGATCAATAGGGATTTTCTAATTCACAAGCTAAGCTGGTACAATATTGAAAAAACATGGTTTGAAAGCTACCTCACTGACCGACATCAATATGTTAATATAAATAACAAAGCATCGGACTTAATGATAACGAAATACGGCTGTCCTCAAGGAAGTGCCCTCAGTTCTCTAATGTTTATAATTATGATAAATGATATCACATATTGCATTAAAAACGGAAAACTGATATTATTTGCTGATGACAGCAACCTACTAAATGTAGGTGATCCCAATAACATACCAGATCTTATATCGAAAGTCCAATCAGATCTAGAAAATATTATCATATGGATGGACCACAATCATATGGCTATCAACATAAAAAAAACCCAAATGATGGTAGTGGCCAAACCCAATATTAAAAAATCTATAGGTGAATTCTCAATCCGTGTCTCTAATTTTGAAATCAACCCTGTTAAATCTATAAAATGTCTGGGATTAACCATCTCAGATGATCTGAACTGGACAAATCATGTCACGAAAGCTGTGAAACAAGCAAATACTGCCTTCTGGAGAATACACTATATGAAAGACGTACTAGATAAAAAATCCAAACTAATTATCTGCCAAGCCAATGTAATTTCTATCCTAAGATACCTTGTAGTCATTTGGGGTAGTACTACCAAGAAAAACCTTAAAAATGTAAATAAAATACTAAAAAATGTTGTAAAATACGTTTTAGGACTAAACAAATACCAGTCAATAACCAATGTATGGAATAATGTTAAATTGCTGACAATCGAGAACATGTACAAATTTGAAACAGCTAAAATAGCTTACTCTATCAACCACAATTACGCCCCGGAGCTTTTCAAAGACTACTACCTCGACACCAAGAAAACTACAGTTACGACTAGAATCGCAACATACGCAACCACAACATACAACAAAAATTCCTTCAAACATAACTCTACATGTATCTGGACAAACCTTAAGCAAGAACTAGCGACAACAGCTTCTAAAACCATATTTCGCAAGAAACTAATTGAACTCCTGTTAAAACAGCAAAGTAAATATGTAATGACAACCAGCGATGAAATTGACTATGATGAAATATTTGATGCAGTGATATTTAAATCTCAAACCAACTCAAACTGACTAATGTTAATAATATATGACTAATTGATTAAATTTTCTTTCTCAACAATATTAATTTTTAACTTGACTAATATGTAAACATATAACTAGAACAATTCTTAACTAATATTAACATACTTAGAATAATACCTCATGTAATACTTAATTCAGTTCTATGCTAAAGCAGGCATTGCCATATGTGGCAAAGAAACTACCTTTGTATATTTTGAAGGGTTTTGCCATGAATAAAGTAATAATAATAATAATGTCGCAAAATGTGATCGTACAAAAATCTCCGTTTGTAAAATGAGGTGTCACAGAAAAGGCAGGGAAGTGAGATGATTGCCTTCTCTGTCTTCCGTTATTGTTACAAACGATGAAAAGTAGTCAGAGTGTAATCCAGCTCCTTTTGTGGTGAATTTGTTATGATTATTGGTTATCCTGCAAATAAATGCCAAAAACACGAATATAAAATAAAATGGAAACGCACCACCGGAATACTTAACGAAATGTTTTGTTTAGTAATGTTGAAAATTTCAAAAGGTGTAGTCGATGGTCGACAATCATGACTAGTGATGCTTATCTAACACGTTTCTCCGCGGGATTTTAATCATAAATGAATCACAGTCAGGCGCAATATAAACGCGCAGATTCATAAAAGTACTTTAATGGACGAACTATAAACACAGCCTTCTTTATTTTTCAGTTATTTCTTTTTCGCCTGTGTTCAAAATTAAAGTAATATTGCGTACTTATCAAATAATATTCACCTCAATGCACAACATGTGTGTAAGGCTTGTCCCTGGTATTCATCTATATCGCTGTTACGGAATGAATATATAAAATTATAAAATCACTTTTGTATCTATCGCCTCAACCTTTAAAGTTTTTTTTAAACACCACAACACCTCTGGAATAACATGTAATTTAAATATAAATTTTCGTTTGCGTCTAAATTGAAGAAAAGTATGTAGTGCACCACGACGGCAGTGATGTGTGAATGGATTGGTGAATGAAGTGCTAGTGACAGCATTCAGGGATGAATGCTAAGTTGTATCAATGTACTGAATGAGGTGAAATATACAATAGGGATAGTGGTTCAATAAGAAACACTGACAGGGTAACGAAACACGGTCTCTTGTTACAAAAGTTGGCACAGAAATCCCTGAATGCAGGTGGAAAGCACAGGATTCGGATTAGGCTTCATAGTATAACATATGTAATATTATTTATGTGCTTCATTTGCATTACAAAAACAAAAGGTACAAGTCTCTAATCATAAACTTGAAGCAGTCAACTCGTATACATTCATGTTGAAGATTCCAGCATACCGTAACATGTGGAATAAACTGTCCCCCAGAGAAAAGGGTCAGATGTGTCTAAGCATTTTTTGATGAAAGCTGCTTGTTGGATGAATGCATTTCCTTCATCCGCGTGGTAGATATCGCGTATGTTGTTCAAGGAAACCTTCGCCCATCTACTTTAAAGTGGATATAGGTACGCACCTAATTTAATCCTTTTCTAACATTCACTTATAGAGTCGGACGGAGAGTGGAGAGTCTCTACTAATCTTCTGCTTGGTCACTAAATGGATACACGAAATATACAGCACAGCTCGTTTTCCTTTTGCTCATGAGTCGCTGTTTGTAGCATTGACTAAAGAACACAGCAACAAGAAAAATTATCGCAATGAAGGTAACCCATGTCAGCTTCGCGTTTAAAAACATAGGGTTTAGGATTCTCCAAGAGAACAAAACCAAACAAATAATAACAAAGAGTCATTTTGTTCAAATTCAATTCGCTAACAAAAAGTGCCAAACTTAAAACTACAGTTGAGTATTGACTTTATACGATAAAAAAGAGTAAATCCTTATACTTTGTTAACTTGCTTGCAAAATATGGTAGGGATAAATGTCCTCATGACTCACGGAATCGTGAAAACTAAAAACAATAATGTTCAAAATACTTATTATGTGTCGGTATGAAAAATATAAATCCTCTCTCTCATAATTAAGCAGTTCTCACGAGAGACTTGTCTGATGCGATCATTGTAAAGATTTACATGACAATATTTTCAGATTGTAACACATAAATTTTTCAATTTTATTTCAAATTATTGAATGCAATGGAGTGACGGCCTACTTCTCCTTGTCGCAATGACTGTCTTCAAAAATACATAAAGCCCTTCAGCAACTACCAGGCAGGCAATTAGAATATGGTTAGGAAGAATATAAAATTTACTGCTAAAATTAGGTTTTTGACTTTTGGTCTAAATGCTTAAGTGAAATTGGGTTTGCCAATGTACTATCGCACAAACCACGGCCCCAACATCAAAAAACTATTTTACCGGAGTCAACGTATGGAAATAATAACTTAGCTTGTAGTTTTTTGCTTTTACTCTTGCAATGAAATTAAAATATATGGAAAATGCATGGGATAAACGAGTTTTGTATTTTAGTTAATCGAATGTATTTAAGTTTAAATAGCCATGTTAAACCACATTTAGAACGCAGCTGTATCCCGACTTGATAGAGGTCTTCATAATATGTAGTAACTTATTCTAAATAAAAAGTACAAATTTATAAATTTGTAAGTTTGACATCTGTTTAAGGCCCTTCATTGAAAATTGCATTTCCGTGGGATAAAGCATAAATAAACACAAGAAGAATTCTTTCATACACGATATAAACGTCCCAGTATAAGGTGAATTTTGTTCGTGGGATTTGTCTCTAAACGCTTTTTAACCTTTTTTCTTCAATTCGGTAGATACTGAGAATGCTGGACGCTTGCAAATATATTAGAAATGAAGGTTTTCTCTAGGTGTTAGCTGATGTGATGATAAACTTCCTGAACTCTTAGTTTTGAACGCGCTAGATATGTTCCTTCATATTCTAAAGGTAGTTAGTATTTGTTCAAAAGCCATTGCAGCTCACTGAATCGGCGGATAGTCGTTATGAGCTGTTTTCATGTGTCGACCCATATCTCCTCGTTGTGCAAAGCATTTGCTGCAAAGCAGGCATTTGAACGGTTTTTCGCCAGTGTGTACTCTCATGTGAGTAGACATATTTGCTTTTGAGTTGAACGATTTGCCGCAGATTTCACACGAAAACGGCTTTTCTCCCGTGTGAGTTCTTTCATGAGTATTTAAATTTCCTTTCTTGAAGAAAATCTTATTACAGGTTTTACAAGTATATTTGCGAATCTGTTGATGAACTAATTTCACATGCTCTCTTAAACTATAAGCGCTTGCATAGTCCTTTCCGCAAATGTCACATTTTTGGTAGTTTCTCCCAGTGTGAGTCAACATGTGTTGGCTTAGGCTGCTCTTCTGTGAAAAAGCGTATTTGCAAAGAGAACATTTGTAGGGTTTCTCGCGGGTGTGAGTCCTCATGTGACGATTTAGATGCTGTCTTGATGCAAATGATTTTGAACAGATTTCACATTGGATTTGTTTCAGCTCGATGTGAGTTGCCTTGTGTCTATTCAAATAGTAACGCTCATAATATATTTTGCCACACGTTTCACACGGATATTCAGTGGATCTCTCATGCATCTGGTTTACATGAATTGATAGATTGCTTTTAGTTTTGAATGTTTTCCCACAATAATTGCATGAATACGGGGTCTCTCCTGTATGAGTTCGGAAGTGGATTATTTTAGTTGCTTCTGTTACAAATTCCTTTGAGCACAAACGGCAAAAGTTGGGGGTTTCGCCAATGTGTCGCAGTAGATGTCGATATAAATCTCCCCGCTGTTCGAATTGTCTGTCACAAAACAAACAGGGAAGTGACATGATTGCCTTCTCTCTGTTTCCCGTTATATTACAAAGGATGGAAATTAGTCAGAATGCAATCCAGCTCCTTTTGCTTTGGTTTTGCAATGATTATTGGTTATCCTGCAAATAAATACCAAATCACACAAATAAATAAAATGGAGACTCTTTCGGAATATGTTGTGAATTTGTTATTTTGTAATTTTAAAAATTCCAATAAGGCGTAGTCTATTGGTGACAAGCATGACTCTAGTGAAGCTTACCTAAGACGTTTCTCCGACGGATTTTTTAAACCATAAATGAATCACAGTAACACGCAAAGTAAACTGCGTATTCACAAAATATACAGCAATTAGTCCTTGCTTTTAAGTTGTTTCTTCTTCATCCGAGTGATATTTAGAAAATATTATTCACCTCAATATAGAATACGTGCGTACGGTATTTGCCTGTGTTAATCTATATCGATGTAAAATTTAAAATAACTTTTATACCTATGGACTGCCCAAAAACTTTAAGGCTTTTTTTTCAAAAATCACATATGTTCTCTGGAAATATATTTCTGCAATTTAAATACTTTTTGTTCATTTGTTGCCAAATTGAAAAATAGTTTGTATTGCAAAATGCTACAGGGCGGGAGTGATGTGTGAATGGATTGGTGAGTGAGATGCTAATGAAAGGAATAAGTATTGTACGCTAAGGTGAATGTGTCTCAATGCATTGAAAGAGGATAAATATACAACAGGGATAGTGGTATGGTTGCATGAGATGAGAAGCACCTAAAAGCATTTTGACTTCTGGCATGTCCCATAATAATGGTGTATTGAAAACTGATTTTTGAATGCTTTGCTCTTAAGCCGTCCGCGTGGTGCTTATGTTTTAGGAGGAAAGCTTCGCTCATATACTTAAAAAAGGATGCGTCCCTAACTTGGTAATCCTTTTCTAACATTTACTTTTGCAGTCGGTAAGCTTCTTCTAATCCTCTATTTGGTGACTAAATGGATATTATCCGAAATATACTACACAACGTTTTCTGCTTTTAACATGTGGTTGATATTTGTAGCTTTGCTTTGAGCAAACAACCAAGCAACAAGAAAAACTACAAGGAGGTAAGGAGTCAAGGTTGGATATAAACGTATGATTTATTATATATTTCAAGAAGTCAGCCAAAACCAATAACAAAACGTAAGTTGTTCAAAGGGTGAAGGGTATTAAGCACTAACAAAAATAAATCCTCAGCTTAAAATTGCGGGTTGAGCGTCTAGACTAAAAGTAAAAAGTACCTAAAATCCTTATAAATATTTTGTTAACTTGCTAGCATTTCTGTCGTATTACT
>JAANSN010005476.1:0-12362 GCA_036850665.1 Dicranocentrus wangi
TCGGGTCGGGGGAACCAGTGGATTCGGGTCTCGGGGTCACGAGTTTCCCATCCGGAACCCAGTGGTTGTCGTTGACTTAGTGTCTTTCTACCCACAGTAGGTGATGAGTTTGGAGTATGTTCTACCTCATTCCCATTTTTTGAAACTTAATAGTGCAATCGTATATGCGCCCTGTAATTGGATATTATATGATATAGCAAGAGTGGGCCTTTTTTACAATATGGGAGACGACGGAATTTTCTCAACTCTGTGCTCGATGCTCGCCTGTTGTGTGACTCCACTTTTGCAATTTACATTTTCAGCTTGATAAAGTAATTTGTTCCTGTTTTTCTTTCGTATACATGTATAATGGCAATACGTATATTATATTGGGTTGATGTGTGTAATTTGCTCTTACCCATTCATAATTTCCCGTTGATGAGCAATTTAGCGTGCAATTTAGGCAGGAAAAAGAGCAAAGCCATGTTGCGCTCAATCTCTTTATATGGCTCATATTATTCTATCATCATATTTTATCATCATGATGAGGTTGATTAAAAACAAACCAAAAAACCAGAGTAGTAGAGAAGAAAAAAATTGAAATGTGAAGCCGGTCGTTTGCTTCACGACGACAATGATGATAATACACCGTTGTGTAAAATGATGAGAAATATTATGAAAGTCCCTTTTGACCCGAGAACAGGTTACGCACCGTGTGCACATGATATCCATGTACACATTTCAGTTTATCTCCGCATTTAAACCATATTTGTTGATGGGACTTGCAGAAAAAACAGTCATTTCGTTTGATTAAATAATGACCCTAATGACTTTTAATGCTTAATGGGTTGCGGTGTGCCAAAACTTTTCAATGTTGAAAAACTCGAGGTGGCTGCCTTTTCCGAAAGGATTTGCCATTTTTGTGAGGGATGATGGGCTAAATATCAAATTTTGATTTATTTTTGGTGTGGTCGTGTTTTTTTTCGATTTTCATTTGCTCCTATCATCAAATCACAAAACTGCAATTCATTGGAATTGGGGTGGGAGAGTGAGCCATTCTGAAATGATTTGTCTGATTTCTCTTCTAGATAAGCCAGATTGGTACACAAGTAAATATGCCCTCTGCATTATTCGTGGTGGTGGGCTCACTCACACACAATCAGCTCAGCTCAGTACTGTTCAGGTAGCCGAAGGAATAAATAATAAAAAGTAGTGAGCAGAATGAAAGAATGAATTTCCATTGTGGTATTTGGTTTGAATACTTTGTTGTATTTACTGTGAGGTATGCATCTCCCAGATTACGCAATAATTTGATGTGTGTATCATTAAGCAATTTAACTCTTCCCATGTATATATGAATCCAAGCTACTCATCATCATCATCCTTATCGTTGTTGATGCGAGAATAAAAAAAATGTGAATGCGTATGGTGCATATTATGGTGTTACATGGTTTGCCTCATATATGTTACCATTACCATTCTCCAACTATTACGAGGCATATCAATTAATTTGCAGTGGGTAATTGACTCATTTCCATATATATATCGCAATCTGTATCAAACGGATTTTTTTGATGTTTTCGGTATTAATTATTTTATGGCAATAGGATGGGGTTATGTATAAAAATGGCAGGAGTTTCGTTATTGTGCAACCATCTTCATAAAAATGAAAGGGAAGTTGTTGAAAGAATTCAATAGAGCAATAAAATGCGTATTCATAGTAAATGTATATAAAAATGAGCAAGGCATGAAACTAATCAAATCGATTTTCTTTTCGATTTAATTTGTTCCGGCTCTCAGATTCTTTTGCACTCTAGCACATTTTATGCATGACATGCCCTCTTCTTTTAATTAATGCTGCTGCGGAGAGAAAATGTCGGAAGTGAGAGAACGTTGCCTGCATCAAATGTGCTCAGCTATGCATAAACATGCTGATTAGTAAAGAAGAGCGCTGTCTTTTTAATTTCATATCCTAGAACAAAAGAAGGAGCCTAGGAGGATGGATGAAAGAAAATCCAAACATCAGCCTTCCTTCACTTCACTTTCATTATAGTCAATAATTCTCAATCTCTTCTCTAACGTAAATTATTATTAATCAGTTTCAACAAGTTTATTAACGATATTATGCCGGTCGGTCCTCCGTTGATGGAAAATCCAGTTTCTACCGGACAAAAATGTGCGATTTTAAAGCAGCCGAATATAATATCCAGCGAGTAGGGGAATCAATCATCAGAGCGGAACGACGGGCCCTATAAATTAGGACTTGGTGATTGAATTGATCCGTGAGAATGAAAAGAGAGAGAGAGAACGGACATGTTAGCATCTTGTTCGTATTTCACTTCCTTCTCACTTTCAAGCTTAGCTTGAAAGATGAAGAAGAAGAAGAAGAAGAAGAAGAAGAAAATGATGATGATGATGGGATGGTTGTGTGAGTGGAGATGATTGTTTTTGCTGATCATGATAGGCTCGTAAATGTGGATCCCAATGTGCCGATAATCCAAACTCCACGCAAATGAAATTATACTCACTCAGTTTGAGTGCTGAATATAATTACTGTCTAAAGAGTCATTTTGCTGATGATTAATGCTGAAAGAAAAGGAAAACCAGTCTACCTTTCTGATCACGAAGCAAGAGGCAGAGCAGAGGCACCTTCTTGGAATATGAAAACGCTGTTTTATTTCTGCCTAGACAGAATCTCGCAAAGCAAAGCAACGAATAGGTAAACATCTTTTTAGCGTAAACACTATATTATATAGTGCGCCACAGCGCACATTTCGTAGGTAAATACGACTTTGGCGATGCTGACCATCTTGAGGTTATTTGGTAGTAAATACATGTTACAACACCTGTGATAATAAATGCAGATAGGCACTGTAAACATAATATTTTGTAAGCTATGGAGATAACTTTGGTTTCGGGAAGGCTGTGAGGCGAAGAGAGTCTTTGTGTGTTCTGTTCAGGATATCGTATTATACGCACAAGAGATGAATCTGGATGCTGGTTCTGGTTGTTGTATAATAATCATCATGCAGCTTCTGAAATTGTGAAAATGGTTTTGTAGTATTAAGCAAGCAGTCTCTTCAAAAAGGCAGGATGATGGTTCTGAAGATGAAAATGAGGGTTACCTATGCAGGTTTAGTTTACGTTTAGTCTGCTGATTGGGAACCAATGAGAGTCTCCATTAAATGAAAAGTTACAGGATACCTATGTCCGCATACGCATCTTTATACTTTATTTATAATAGTGGTCTCAATTGCTTTAAAATATTTGCGAATCGTGACGGTTCGACATGCCTGCATGGAAAATATCAAGAAACAATTATCGTAAGATAATATTTTGTGCATTGAATCATAAGTAGAAGTATAATTATGGAAAGGCGAAGCAAACAAAAAGCATTCTGCTGACTATTCTATTTACTATTTTGTCACATGTCGAATTCCTGGAGAACAAAGCATTGGGTTGTGTACATTTCAATCGCACTCGCACACTATGATTCATCGCATACCATTTGTAACCAACACTGCTAGTTAGTATACATAGAATGAAAGGGAAATTGGGCAATAGGTCACTGTCGCGGTGGCACACCACCCTCCTCCAATTGCGTTGTTAGTTGCTACTGCTGCTCATGCCATACCGTCTCCATGTGGGGATGTATACGTATTGAATCTCAAAGCTGAAACAAAACAGTGCAAACTTGAAAAAAATGCATACATATGACGTAGAAAAATGCGCAGCGTCCACCACTAATTGTAAGAGCTCTGAGCTATGTTATTGAGTGATGGTTAGTTCGGACGAGTTCACACCAACACTGGTCATTTCATGTGGGTTCTTAATATCCCTTGTATTCAAAATTTGCTCTCATTCTCTGCTGACAGCTATCTGCCATAATTCTTGCGACAAGTAGTAATTTGCGAGCAATAATGACGGTGTGAAGTGCAGGGCAGAAATAATGCATTGTTCTCCTCCTAATAAATGCACACTTCTAAAAACAAAATAATAATGATAACAATATTAACGAGCAATAATTCCTGGGTAAGCCATCCCTCCCTCGCCATTCTCTTTGTAAAAATAATAATTAGCAGTGTTGTTGCAGTAGCTGGTATAACGATATATCCTCTCGAGCCATTTCAACCACAGCGAAATGATGCTCCGTCTAATAGGTTAAAGTCAAGTCAAGTGCACGACTTGTTTTTATTTTAAACCCAATTTCAATATATACATACAATAGCCACAGGTTAATTGTTATTTTCAAAGAGAGACTTTTGGACTTGGTTTAATTTCATTAGTATACAAATAATAGCGTCTGCTGTTGGGGTATCCTCTTCGCGTCACTCTTAAATTGCAATTTAGCAGAGGGAAAGACGTGACAACAAACACAATGGCACATGTCTACTCCTCGCTCCTTTGATATAACTGATGAGATCGTGCAGGCAGTGTGGTCTTGTTTAGACGAAATTACACACTTGACGCGAGCAAAAATTATTGCTTTTATGCGTTTTCTCACGACTACATGCACATTATTTGGACAGATGAGATTCACAAATCGCATAATGTGATATAGGTATACTGTACACCGCACCGTGTACCGTAGACTTGAGTAGACCGAGACACAGCTGAAACCTGTATTTCTCTTAAAAGTAGAGCATGCCAATGATGGGTTTCCGTTAAATCATGTTATTATTAGGTTTTCATTTAGAAAATTGTCGGACTTGCTCAGGTAGGTATAATAATAATATGCATATAATGGAATACAAATGTCTACTTTGTGGTATAATGGTCGTCGTGAATTAACGAAAACACTATAATATCACTACTTGCTTTCGATTCGATATGATCCAAATTCAAAAAAATAGTAATTACCCCCGCGTAATTAATTTTCCCTGCGGCAAAATGCAAAATCCTCACATGGAAAATGTACGAGGTGGTTAGTTACATACAGAATTGGTTGTAGCAGAGATTTTAAATTATAGTAAGCAAACATGACCTAGGTATTGCAGAAATTATGGCAATTTGGTTCGATGATGAGAGCATTGATCCTCCCCCGTGTGGTTCTACTTTTCTCTCCTCAACAAACGTGGTGGACAACAGGTTGGTCGTTGACGTGCCATTCTTCTTGTGACTAAATAATGTTGAAACCATGACCTTGACTAGAGATACCAGAACACGCTCAAATAAATCGAGTTTGGCTATGGAATCAAGTAAATTACAGCTTTATACTCGTATTTACTCACTCACATCATCCTTGGCATTTTAAAACTCCAATCTTCGTTCCACGTTTCTTCTCATAATAGGTATATTTTTATTGTTATCCTTCGAGTTGCTTGAAACAGTGTTGTTGCTTTTATAAAAGCGTCGTGGACGACGGCATGAAAGAAGATGGCATAATCCTGCATAATGACCGCGCTCAGCAAGAATATAGCAGAATCATGGGTATCTCATTTTCAATTCTGATTCTTTGGCCCAAAGAAAACAAGTTGGAGCCAACTTCATTTAGCATTTGAAGACTGTATTTCAAATGTACTCATTATTGGCTCGTGAGAGAGGCTTATGGATGGAATGTGCCTAAGAAATATTCGCGGAATGAGAAAAAACGCTTGTGCTATATGGCACATCATCCCATATAATGGATTATGACACTACTACCACCACCCGACCACCAATGCTACCACACATAGTAACTTAAATAAACTCGACAAGAATATTTGGTAGATTTGTACCGTGACTGCGTAGTCCCAGTCCCTAATGTATTTAAAACACTCCTTACTTTCATTGTACCTCATCATCAGTCCGTTAAAAGTAGCTTGCGATGCCAGTTGACTTCATTATTGCATTATTGAATACCTGCCTGAAAGCTCACAGAGAGTGAGCAAGGTGGATAGATGGACGCTGTACATGTATGTGCTGCTTATATTGCTGTATGTATGATGTGATGATGGCAAATTGTGTGATGCAAAACCCTAATAACAATAACATCACACAACAACTTGACCTGAGCGCAATTTATTTATTCAAGACCTGTCAACAAGAAAGAATATGAACTGAGTTTCTGCCTTGCTTACCAGCACGTATGCAACGTACGATGGTTTCAAACCTTAGCCTTTTCATTTACTATGACATAAGTGACACGGGGAATACAGCATAGCACATAATTGTACATGCTTTTACTAGTCACAATTCACAAATTTCGGCCTACCTATATCATTTTCGGTGAATAATTGGCAACCAAATTTATTGTAGACCGACGAGTGTACTCATGTCAGATTTTTAAGCTTGGTTCAATTGTCCAAATCATGACCATTGCTTTGGTTTTTTTGGCAAATCTGTATTTTTTGTAGTTTTAAGCAAGCAATGTTCTGCAGGGGAAGCGAGATGTTTTGAAAGAAAGTATGCAACGTCATGCCGGCTTTTTGGAACTAGTGCTTTGCAAAAAGGGAATCATCAGGTGTGTTTATTAGTCGTTGTCTTCTAACTGACAAGCATCGAGAGAGGATGCTTGACCGCCTCAAAGTGGGATGATGGTAAACGTACATTTTTGGTTAACAAACCATGACGGAGCTGTGAGCATTTTTTTATTTTGTATTTTACACGAGAATCATGGGTTTGGGAGTGGATTTGTGTGTATATGGTAATGATAGTATTTACACGAGTGGCTACAATGTGTATTACATAAAAATGTCGGGGATATCAAATAGCGTGATTCAGGTTCAGGTTCTGTGTATATAACACCGTGCCGATGTAATTGAAAAATACAGCCAAAACGTTTATTTCGAATGGGCATGGATGGAGATTAGACTGTTCATTAGCTCATCCCCTTTAATCAATAATAAACTCACATAAACTTGAGCAAGCCATGTGATCATTATGGATTTTCAAAGTGTGCGCACGCACTCGTATAAGGCCAGTCTCGTACTCGCACCCAGACCCTTTGGTTGTATCCCTTGACGTGTCGGTACCCTTTGAAACTGTACGGGTGTCTTCAGTTGAGACGTTTGAGCATGCATTATTTCAGATTTTGGCCAATTAAATAAATTGCACGTTGCTTCACTTTTGGAAAACGTGCATATACTCATCATACTAGTTTTAGCGCATTGGTAATTAATTGTTATTACATACCACAGCAATTATATATTCAGCAATAGCTTAGTTTTCAAAACTCAATGCCAGTATTAAATTGAAATGCACTTAAAGACGTGTAGCGTTTCCGGATTAAAATGATTTATAAGTTGCATTGTATGCATTCAACTTATGTTGAATGTTGTTGTATCACTATCTATCCCGTAATAGATCTGTTTTGATAATAAAATATAATAGACATAATATAATATTCATGCGTTGTTGTGCTAATTCAGACATTAAAATCGAACATCGTGGTTTGCCGTCAAGTTATTTGTAGTGGTGCTGCTGTAAACAAGTTTACTAATTTGTTCAACGAATTTTCCCAATTTTAGAAAATGAATTAATATAAGTAATTAGCGCAACAAGTTGCAAGCCATAAAAATCCACCTTATTCTCACAGTTTGCCCATTTCCGAGCAAGACAGAGAGCTAAGAATAGCGGCCCAAGCAGTATTATATTATAGTTACAGACAAAATGTGCAATAACCGTATCGAATTAATTACACTCGTATACAAACACCAGGTCTCTCAACACGAGATACGGAATGAAAGTGTGGAAAATCGTCGTTCCCTCACTCTTGTTTATAAAATTTATATGCAAGTCAGCAAACTTGTGTACAAACAATGCAGTTACTACCTTCTTTATGTTTATATATATATATATAGACAGATAGTTGATTGCAAAATGAGTCGAACGAAACAATAGACTTTGGGGCATGGCATGGGGCCAATACCTGCTTCAACAAGATTTTAAACTTCCAATAAGTATTATGGATGGATACCTCCTCGTAAGTGTAAAAGTGCAGTTTAGTAGTTGCCGTTGCCGTTGCAAAGACAAGAGGACATGTTTCTTACAAAAAGGAAAGAGTGCAAGCAAATGTGTATCAGTTAATGAACTTCACAAAAGGAAGTGAAATAATGAGCGACACGCATGCCTACATCAACTGTTACTGTAAGACAGGCGTCTTATTTGTTAGCCTCGGCAACTCCTGACTCCCACAATAGCCCTTTTTCTTTACCACGGACTCTAAAATAATAATAATATTATTTTCAAGATTCATTTACTTCAATTACTGTCGGTTTCCCTGAATGTTCGCCTGCTCATGTGCTGCTGCTGCTACACTTTTAAAAAATTGCTACTTTCATCTCGGTTTAGCATGCATCATGCACGTTGACTAAACCCAGGACAATAGGAAAGCTAAATGCATTTTCCTCGTCAATCGTTGGAAAACTCGCGTAATTTGCATAATACGACACTACGGAAAAGTAAAAAGGCACAAATATATATAAAAAAAAGAAGTGAATGCATGTACAAGCTTGAAATTGTCATCGCTATTAAATCCTAGAGCGCACAGTAGTCACGTGTGGGAGCCGTCTTGTTTTACAAGACTCATAAAAACGGAAATGCACACCTGTCCTCCCATTTCTTGCTGTAATTTTCGTTGGACTCGCATTCACAAAGCATTCATATTTTACTGCTCCTTGTTATTAGCCATGTTTTACTACACATTTTTGCAAGAAACCCGACGACGACGAGAGGAGCAAGTCAAGGATGAACGGTGACAAAAGTGACAAGCAGGGAAGAGTTAGGCAGGCAGAGTGACGCTTTTTATTCGAAATAAGTAGTTACATGGGTTTGCTTTGCAGTCAGGATTCATGAGGATTCTAAAGTTTTGCACTGCGTGTGCAAGTTCAATAAACTTCTTACAAGGGATACACAACAAGCCATTATGACACTTTGAAACGGAATTAGTCCCATACTTTATGAGCCTACTATAGATAAAAAAACTTTTCCCCTTCAATTTGCTGCAAACGGTAGCGGAAGCTGTGTTTTTATCGTGTTGAGATTTGATTTCTACATACACAGGCCGTCTCTGCATGGCAAGAAAATTATTATTATGTTGTTGGAGTTTTTTTTTGTGACTAACAAGTGACATGGCTCATGTCTTAGTTTATATGACATAATATTAGTAGTCAGTGTTCTTATTTGTGACAAGACAGCAACTGTTAACTTTTCCTTGTGATGCTAATAGGACGACAGCAAAATTTAAAAAAGTTTTGTGCTGGTTATGTCGTGTGTGGGAACTGGGAAGGATAAAATAGGATGACATGAACTGTGATGAGTGAGTTGTTAGCGTTATCAAGGTTTTTAAAACGGTTAGAGAAGACCCGTTGCGACAGGTACTGCACACATCTGCTTGCTCAAACTAACTCGCAGATTTTTAAAAATATTTTTATCCCCTTTTGGCTTCTACCCGTTCGTACGGATGTCTCGCAGAAAAGATTCTGCTGACGTTGACATCGCCACCAGAGAGCCTTTATTTTACGCTCACATAATTCACACTTTAAACAAGACGTCTCTGCTTTCCCGAGTTCATTCCGTGTTCCATGTCCTGCAAGACAAAGCTAAAAAGCTGCGAGATTCGTGAGAAAATGCGAAAGTGTTATGATTGTGGGTGGCAATGACAGTGACATTGTGGAGGATGTGATGGGATAATGTTTTGTGGGAGGGAGATGGAAAACTTTTATAGAAAAATCCTTTTGTTTTGTTATTTTTGGACGGTGCCCAACGAGCTACAAAGAAATGCTGAAAAGAAGCTCAGCTACGCTTACGCTACATATACGTATACTTGTATTGCATCCATAAAAGTGTGTGTTTAACATACACACGGCCCATCAGCATTCAGCATTTGATGACTTTATTCAATGGTAAGCAAGCACTCGTCGAGAGCGAAAAGACTTAAGAGAAAAACCCTAAGATATGTCAAAACAATGTTCAATATAAGTGTCCTTAACAGTCGCCATTCTAACTTCCAAAACAGGAGTGATGTGATGGTGGTGTTTATATAGACCCTTCCTTCTGGTTTCCACATCATCATCGCGTCCCTCATTTGCGCAATAACTTTTGGGCAGAGTTAGGGATCAGGAAAGAGTTAGTCAAACTTTACTTGCCAAACAGTCCCTAGTCTCCGCAGAGCCTTTCATGGCCACATTAAGTTGACGGACCAGCATAATAGCATGCAAGGCAAAGAAGACAAACCGAGATGCGAGAGAACAATGGAAATCTTATTCCTCCGCATCCCCAGCATAATTTAGGGACATTAGATTCAGGCGTCATCATAAGCAGCAAAACTCCCACCATTTTTGCACACGCGAACGAGTGCTACGAGTTTAAAACTTGCTCATCGCTGCGCTATAAGATATTAAAAGATACCCGCACAATCCAATTACTTTTCTACTTTCTCCACATCTGCCAATTCCTGCAAAAGGCAGGTGGAGGTGGTTCAGTTTCCCTTAGTCAATGTAGAGCTGTACTCTGCTCATTCTTTTGTCATGATAAGTGACTGTAAATTTTAAAAATCTGATAAATGGCCAATTTTGTATCTACAATATGGTACATGGTAGTGGTATAAGATAACTGATTTGATTGACGCAAAGTAGTTTAGGTATAAACACTCTTATAAATTCATCAAACGCCTTTCCGTTTGCGATAACGTAAGAAAGTTTGCAGAATACAGACCCCTGCTGCGTCTTCTGACTGACAATGGAAGACAGGAGACACGCAATTAGCCTTATAGCTTATTTACTTCTTTCCCAATTTAGATACTCGCCTCGACTAGCTATATATCATATGCTTGCCTTCCTACGCCATATTTTTAACGACAGCAGACATCTTAATCCCAGTCCCCTTCCTTCTCTCTTTATTTTAAAAATAGGATATTCTGCGAGAAGAGAAAAGGAACGAATGACGGATGGTAATAAAAATTCCAATCCGAAACATCAGGAATTTCCGGTGCATGACAGCATGATTCAATATTTCTGTAAACACTTGAGTCTTCTTGAGTGTACCTTTCCAATTGGAAAGTGGAAGAAGCTGGGAAGCTTGCGAAATGCCAATGTGATGAATGAATGTGCGTGGGTGTGATATTTGCTTTTAAGCAATACTTCTTACACCTCGTCATCGTGTGGCTCAAGGGGGACGTCTTAGTCAATAGAAAGGTGTTGGTTCTTTTGTGTGGATCTTGGATTGACAAAACCCTTTTTATTTGTACGATAGGTTGGTTGGTGTTGGTGGTAGTTGTAGCAAAGAGTGGAAGGGGGTTGGAAGCAGATGATAACATTCATTACAGGTGAGATTTTGCGTGGGTATTTACATGAGGATTGCTGGAATAAAGAGGATACACTTTACGGTTACGCATGATAGGATGCACAATGCACATCAACGACAATTTAAAGCTTTATACTTTCACCCTTTTCTAGAGTTGTGTGTGTATGTATTTATGTGCCATTTCACATGGACACCATCGTAGTGTTCCTTAAAAGCTGGGACAATAATGTCTATAAGTACAAATTGAAACGAGCAATTTACTTGCTGTGTTCCCTGTTACAAAGCGGAAGCGGACCGTTATTTAAGGTCGCTCTATGATACTATGCGTAGGTATTCGTATTACAAGACGTTATTGGGGTTGGGGTCCCCATGTTCCACAACATTCATTTCATCAAGGGCATAATTACTTATCGTGCTGTAGTTTAGAAAACTCAAAAACTCATGACAGCTGTCAATGTTTAAAGGACACGGACACGCAATCGCACATTCGATTTTTTCTTCTGAACTGGTCGTTGAGGATAGCTCCAGGACTAAATCCGACAGGCCAAAATGTCAGTGATCTAAATCAATATTAAAGCGTTTAACTATACAAAAGAGGCAATTTCGAAAGTGGCCAACACATTTCACACGGATATCTGCTGGAACCTGGATTTACACCCAGAGAGCGGAAACCATAACCAAGCACATATAATAAATAACAAGACTTACAATTATCATGTTCTGTCTAGTCATCAAATTACATAACAGTCAATTTACTCGTAGTTGTTTCGCAACAAAAGCCAATTTATCGTTAGAGCAAACTCGTTATGCAATATTAGGAAGGAACTCATGCACGCGCAGAGTAAGATATAAGGGCAGATTCGCATCAGTGCATGGGAAAACAAGCGAAGTATTCAGACATTCTATATGTTAGCTGACAACAGGCATTTACCAACGGGAACAGATTCCATAATCCCTGTTCTTCCAGCCTATTTTTGGAAACAGAAAGAAAGAAATGCTTTAAACGATTTTTTATGCACCGTCTTTTCAAGTAATTAAGTATGAAAGGAGTAAGTAAGTAAGTTATACAAAAAGTATATTTATATTTTGTTTTATTTACTCTCCTTTCTGTTTGCTCAAAAGTTTTAAGTGGAAATACTAACAAAACAAATGAAAAGGCT
>JAANSN010005477.1:0-12360 GCA_036850665.1 Dicranocentrus wangi
ATGTATATTTCTTAATCCATAATGTGATATCATCTCAGGCGTTACAATTTTGATTTAAGTTTGCCTAAAAGCTTATCCAGCGCCATGGCCTTTGTCATATCACCCTTTATTTTGATTTTGCCCATCATATACGCAGATGTTGGACTCAGTTTTCCACTAAAAAGTTTAATAAAATCATCTCCGGAGACGGATATTGTAACATCTGATTTGGGTGGCGCCCCTTTGCCAATAGATCCTGTTCCATTTTTCATGTCCAAGTAATAAATTCCTTCGTCGTTTCCTTTAACGTCAAATTGAAACACAGCGTTTGTGCTTTTTACAAGCTCTGGCGTCATGAAGCCTTCAATCTGCTTCAGAATTCCTGCAATAGCTCCTCCTCCCGATCCCGAATCAGCGGGAGATGCTGCAGCCGCAGCAGGGGAACTGGAAGCCGTCGAAGAACTTGCAGGTGAAGCAGCGGGAGCAGCGCCAGTATTACCCGCAATTATGTATTGGCTACTGTTAACCGAATTATTACTCTCCAAAAAGAAGTCAGGCATAAGTTGTACTCCTGCCAATACAGCAATCAATTATTTAAATTAAACATATTGCAATAATCTTATAGTACACTAACGTATATCTCATTGGATTATTAACACACCTGTATTATATACATAAGGTGTGAAATCTGAGATTCCTTCCTTACGTAAAACGCATTCATCCACAAAAAAGTTGCCTGAGGTTGCAAACACGTTCATTAACACTTATTAAATCCATTGTGACTCAGTTTATTCAGTTTAGAGTTATAATTTTATCAAATACCTGTAGTAGATGTGCTGTCTTTGCTTAAAATGGCGTATGCTGCATCCCCCATTATTTCAGGTTTTCTACATTGATCTTTAATACCCGAACCCCCTCCTATTGGATTAATAGAATTATGTCTTAATTTCATAACTTACAATTTAAAACGCAACAGCGTCCAATAATCTTAGTATGAGAAAATACCAAGCATTTCCATTGCTGCTGTATAAATTGCAGTAGCGGGCCACAGGCAATTTACACCGATTCCATCGGCGCGTAGTTCTTCAGACCATCCCAAAGCAAACATGGACATGTTGTACCTAAATAAGTTGTCGATAATACGGTATTATTGAATAGTTTGATTTTGATAATATTTCAATTTATGCGCTAGTGCAATTAATATTTTGATTCTAGTTTCGATTCTATTAAACCTACTTACTTAGCAATTGAATAGGCGACATGGTTTTGAAACCAATGGGGCTTAAGACTTAATGGCGGAGATAAGTTGAGGATGTGTGGATTTTTTCCCTTTCTCAAATAGGGCAAGCATGCTTTAGTCCTAAAATTCCAAAAGAGAATGAAATTTTTAAAGACATTAATTTGAAGTTCGAAGATTTTTTATATCTTTAACTTACACAAGAAACGTTCCTCTAGCATTTATAGTGTGCATCAAATCGTAACGTTTCATGTCGGTATCAAGAGTTTTTGTTAAACTGATTGCGCTGGCATTATTGACAACAATGTCAATTCCACCAAATTTAGCGACACCTTTTTCCACTGATTCAATAACCTGCTTTTCATCACGAATGTCAACAACACAGGGTAAAGCTTTACCGCCAGCAGCTTCAACTATACAAGTAGTCAATCACACGGTTAGCAACTCAATTAACAAATTCCTGAACTCACAATTCTGTTGTCACTCCAAGCTTACTCCATTGTCATTGTCAGTAATAGACTCTGTGGAAAAACTTACCTTCCTCTGCAACTGTATAGATGGTTCCTGCAAGTTTAGGGTGAGCCTGAGCTGTTTTTGCTGCAATAATAATATTTGCTTTATCTTTGGCAAGTTTGAGGGCAATATCACGGCCAATTCCTCTGCTAGCTCCACTAATGTATATTGTGCGACCAGCGAGTTTTCTAGAAATTCAAAGTAATAAATAAAATATAATTAACAATTTATTCGCGTTTTAAAACTATAACATTTTAATTCAGCCTTTTCATCTCCATCATATACCCTGTGTTCTTTAGGAGTGACATCTTGAGAATCTTGTGGATCCTTCTGTCTGCAGCTGGGAGTAAATTCGTTCAGAACAAGGGCTCGTTCTCTGCGTTAAAACCAAATTATTAATCAATTTGTTAATTTGAATTTGCGCGATTTATATACCTAGTCGTCTTACATAAAACATTATTCGAAATAATGCACCTACGAACGAATGCACATACGAAAGATGATATAAGATATGCACGTTGAAGGTGAGGTACCTGAAGCCTTCACTTTTACACTACCAACCGACCCCATATTCGATGTTGGTCATTCACATGCACCTAATTACGACAACCGACAACCGGCACCCTATAAACATTGGGGGACTGCTTTAAAAGATTTTTCCGAATTCTAACACAAAACAGCATTACTCAAGGCTGACAAGCACAAGCTAATTAAGATTACGTACGAGAGACAATTTCACAATTTGCCCTTTAACAATTATGCATTTTTTTGGGATTTTTTGGGAAACTACCTTTTGACCTTTCAGGAATTTAACTTAACGGGTTGATGGCTGCCGGTTGCCTCCGTCCGCTCCGTTTTCAATATTGTCTAGTTTGATTATCTTGTCAAAGGCTTTTTACCAACAAATGATAAGAGGTTGAGTGGATGGATATGCTATGCTGGATAAGCAACATGACCAGACAGATCAGATGACAGAAAAGAACAGAACAGCCAACAGACTAAAGGTATGTCACAAACTTTCAGCTAAACTTTGCACTTGATCAAATGCCAAAACAACTTGAAGCAAAGCAAACATTCAATATTTTGGTATACCTAATACCTACGTACGTACGATGTAACGTATTACGTAACCCTGAATCAATGTAAATATGACATTTTGAAGGTTGTCCATAACCAAAAACTTCTCTGACCAGAAGGTCCAATGTTGAATGTCCAGCGTCCAGCCAGATACATTGATACGTTGGTATTTCATCCAACCAATTAAATAAAAAATACTTGATTTGGTACTCGTCTTCGTCTTGACTTAACTCTAAAATTCTACTGTCATATAATATCACACACGGACACGAAAATAGCGTACTATGTAACACGAAAGTATGTGATGTCAAGTGACATGAAATTATATACCGAAACCGAAATCAGATGGTTTTTATGGCTTTAATTAAAGGATTCGGCGTTTAGGGATTTGGCGAGTAAGTACCAGCCGGCGTTCAGCGAGGCTGATGAACTTGTTTTTATTACTAGATGATTGATAATATGTTAACTAACTTACCTAACAAACCGACGTGTAGGTTTCTTCAAAAACCGAAAAAATACAATTTAGTATTTAGAGTTTTATTTTGGTTGGTGTTTTTTCCGAACATCCGGCAAAATCTAGGAGGAATGCAAGTATACAGCCAGCACCAGCACACAGACAGCTCTATAGTACAATGCAAGGTGCATGCATGTGTGTGTAATGTGTCTGTGCAAAGCTCAACTCAAAGTGACAGAAATGTGTATCGTCTACACACAGCATGCACAGTACGTAGTACGTATGTAGCTCCCAATCCAGATCCAGATCCAATCTACCTTTTAACTATTACTGATTACATGCACTACATTTTACATTATACAAACCATGCCACGCATACATCTTATTTTCAAGTTTTTCCAAATGTCATTCTACTTTTTCCTTGTGATTTTATTACTCCGCGGTTTGTGTGTAACTCTTATGCCTGTGTCCGTCGTAAATCGTATTACAATTTACAATTAAGTACCAAAATAATGATTATGAATATTATGATTGCCCATTGCATTGCCCACGTATGTTGTTTATGTTCATGTGAAACTTGAATCTTTCTCATATTTCTCACACTACTGCGTACCGTGCGGCCTCCATTCCACCTCCACTCGCTAGGAAAACAAAAGCACCGAAATTGCTCTCAAATTACTTCACCTGGTCAGATTCTGATTATGCGTGTGCCGTGGGTTTCTATAGCCCTATATTATCCAGCGGTATTCAGTTAAGTATCCACATCTACTCAGACTCAGACTCACCATATCATAAAAGTGTGGAACAAAACCAGCGTCTCGTCTCATCTCATTGTCAGGTTTCAGCTCTTGCTGGTGCATGGTGGTCATGATAATGATAAACGATAACTATAGCGTCATGTGTTGTCGCTGTCGCTGTCACGTTCAATATTTTGATTTTTCGCATATTTGTAGCCGATAAAATCAAGTAAATAAATATTCAAGGAGTGACGCAAGTAGAAAATGTCATTTACTACACTAGATAATATAAATTGAATAATTATAATATATATGGGCATAAATCATCTTTACTGTTTCTTAAAGCTATTATATAATATCTTCAAAATCAAATTCAAAATTCAGAGTAGTATAATTCATAAGTTTATGATCTAACTTGATAGTTTTTTTTAATAAATTCGCAGGTAGAAGACATGAGACACATTCATGACTAGGTATAGGCATGGATTCAACGGATACCTATTGACTAAAGTGAAAACGGTCGAAGCAGCAGCCTTCGATAAGCATAATAATCCATTGTTAAGTTTGTAGTCGATAATAAGTAAGTACATTTAAGTAGTCTCATCGTTGAATCACAATATTCCCAAGTGCACACACCATGTCAAGATGATAAGCTGCCATTGCATTACCGTAACAGTAAAGTCGTAATCAAAGGTGCAATTGTTGCAGAGAGTTTGCTAATTAGTGGTTTGTAGCCAGTTGACGAAAGTAAATTGGGATTGGAAACTTCCCCGTCATGCTTGATAACTTCATTTGTGCCTGTTTTATCTTCAACGGATTTATTCAATTCACCGGTAGGGTGGCAAGGGCCTGACAATAAAAAATACATTTACAAACTTAGTTCACCGTTGCTGCATTACATTCAATGGGAAATGGATATATTATATACCTATGTACAACTGCACATTTTTATCTCATGATTACCTTGCAACATCAGCTCGACATAATACTCGGAATTTATTGATTCTTCGTTATTACTATCACCATCGTCATTCCCTTCCTTCGCCGACTTTTGGTCTACGTCAACATGAATGCAATCCCGAGTAGTGACCACCGTGGGCTGAGAAAGTTGAGCAAAATTTTGATTTCCTGGCAGTACACTTTTCATACAGTAAAGCCGCCTTGGAAGCAACCTGGTTTCAGGAACTTTGTTCAATTCGATAATCGTAAACTTCGTATGCACACTCAAATCATCCCATACATATACACATGTCATATCTAAGAAACCAGCAAATCATATGTACTATTAGGGTAAAAATTAGTATACTTTTGCAGCATACGACACAGCATTTGATTTATCGAGTGCGTAGCTTACGTTCATTAGAAATAGAATTAGGCGTTGGCAGCACTTTCACCTCCGTGTCATTCGCACACCCGAATAGCCATTCAGAAGAAGCAGTGAAAACGGACAAATCGGAACCGTCCAATTTCTCCGTCTCTGATTGTGAATGCTGTTGAACATTGTATTTTCCTTTATGCGGGCATGCCTTCTTGTGACCTTTGGTACTAAGCATTGTTGCACCGCTCTGCAGCTCTGATATTGTCGCGTTGAAGCATTTTTCGCGAAGAGTTTGCAGGCTCATGTCTCCCCGTTCCAAATAATAAATTTGGAAAACATAGTCCGAGCGTTGAATAAGGTGTAAGCAAATTTCATCAATCGTGCTACAACAAAGTTAAAAGGATTCAAAAGTTATTCACATGTTATTTTGTGCCTAGTATTGTATTAAATATCTATGTAGTACGATGCAGGTATAATTTATTAAAAAATTAGAGAATGCGAATCGCAATCTCCAGACATACCAGCCAACAGTGTATTTTCCTATGATAGCGACATGCACATCATTATCTTCAGAAATGCTGGCTTTGTCCACACACACTAATTTGCTGGGCGAAAGTGGAAAGAAAGTGAGTTTCTGTGTGAAACTTTTCCTTTCATTGTCATATTCACCGTAGTGTTGCATTGGTTTAATGTGCATGATCCTGTTCTTCAACAGAGGATGTACCACTATTTTCGCGGTAGTGGCCATGTCTGTCCAGTTGTGGCTTGCTAACCACGTTGGAAAGCTACATGATTTTTCCGAATTTGTGATTGTGTCATTGTCTATAATTCATAGGTAATCAATCATGATTACGGATATCAGCATTTTCCTGCATGCTGTCTGACTTCAGAAAATATCAAACACATTATGTACCTCTTCTGAAATATAGAGTTGTTTCAGCTTCCTCAGGATTGTGCAAACCGCTGCAGGTCGACGAATCCAATGTTCCTACATCGTATCCTAGAATGATATCTGGCTTTCCTAGAGTTGGGTTTGGTGTGCTGATTTGCTTATAGATGTAACAACGAAATCCGTTTCTGTTTGATTGTCGCCCGTTGTTATGAAAGTCTGTGGAGTCAGCCACAAAATATCGGTATTGTGATTCTTCCCAGTCCCCAACACAAGTCAACTGTTCCGCTGTAATATAAAATGCACACGTGTAATCCGTCGACTGCGACTGGTACTAGTACAAAAATTCGTCTTGCATACACTGCATCTAATAATGTGGCTAACAATTTTATTGTTCACGTACATTTGGAGACTGAGCCAGCAACATCATGGCAGGCTTGGTACTGAACCTTCATTTTTGTATCGTTTATACATGCACTCGAGTGAGATACTGGAGTCGTACATTTCGTATTCCAATCAGACTTCCGGTAACTGAATGTAAAGGACATGTGGCTAAAATACAAGATAATCAAATGAGCAAGAGCAAAACATTAGCCATTGAGAAAATAAAAATTTAAAGCCAAATTGTAATTGTTATCACGAGCATACTTTGGCATTTTCGCATCTTACTCATTAACATAGTGCTATGATATACCTGAACGGACAAGTAGTAGGTTTGTAATCGTCTCTGAACCAGTAAAAATGCTGCTCAGATTCTTGGAGAGATTCGCATAGTGTGGACACGTTGGGAGGATCTTCTCCATTCAAATCCGGTTTATCAATGCAGTCACCTATTTATAACTTTATTTTATTTACCCGCTTGGAACTTTGGAAATACATATCAACACAACCGGTGCAGTTGTACAAATATCAATAAAATATTTTAGATGAACATACATACCCTCTCTGGACTGCATAACATTTTTATGGCTCTCTGTAAAGAGTACACATTTCCAACAGTCTGATTTTGCATTACTAGAATTTTAAAAAACCCCAATATTTTATTTATTTATGTAGAAACTTCATTGCAAAGCGAAGATTTAAGCATATTATCTCCAAATTATCATTCATATACATAGTATTAGTATTACGTATATGTTTTATAATTGTAAGATATTAGGAACTCACAAGAATATGTAGTAAGCTTCATCGCTCAACATACAGTCTCCCAAGCTGTCATCATGCGAAGTGAATCTCGAGATAGAGTTTGAACTAGAGTTTATTATTACAAGATCATTTGAAAATTCTTGAATGAACCACTTTCCTTCCCATGATTGTGGTAATGAGCAATTAGCTATTACATATAAACAAAAAATAGGAAAAAGTAGAATAAAAAACATGAATCAGGGATTTTTACGTAGCGTCACAGGTCAGGTAGGATCGTAGGATTGGGATGAAGTGTTCAAACTACCAGGAAAGCTTCTGCCTATCTATGTTAGATAGATACCTCAGTAATTACATGAGAAGGTTTTATGATCCGATTAACTCTTCTGATTATTCAGTGAGACACACTCAATAAAAAGCTGACAAGATGTTTGTATTGTATTGGAATACTTCTAATTCTTAAAGTTAGACCTATTTGATTGAAGCCATTATACATTCAAACTTAAACTCAAGAAAAAAAAGTTTTATCTATTATGAATCAGTTGACGCTTCATTATACAACATTGTGACATTCTGCAGTTTAAGCACTTAAGACTTTTGTTTTTATAACATGTTTCCTACTTTCCATCTTACATGACATGCACTCTCGCAGCTCTTCTCACCTTTGTGTAAGCATATGTGTTTCTAAAGGATAAAATAACCGGAACAGTAGCCAAGAGTTGTTATCTTTACTTTACAATCACTAATCTCACCCTTTCAGCTTGTCCAGGAAACTAGTACATAAACAAACAAATGGTTTTATGTTCTGGTGCTCCGTTAAATCACTAACTGGGCTACGCACGCAACGCATGTCCCATGTTCATGTCAATATCGTGCCATAAATTTTGTATGTGTCCAAGCTAATTAAGTCTTTGAAAAAATGAAAGCATTTCTTTTCTTAAGTCTATAGTGGAACACTCGAAAAAGATTTTTCGGCTGCCATAAAGCGGACGATTTGGATTTAGAACTAAAAGTGTCGAAATTCCTTACTTTTTCCACAAAACAGATTTTTGTTTTAGATTCTCTGTTTCCGTTTTGTGTTTTGTGATATTTTACGAAACGCTTAATTGAAATAGAGAAACAACAAGCATAAATGCATTATCATATTGTTTGATTGCATTATTGCAGATTTTTCCTGACTGCCTACTGCACGTGTGTCATATGTCTAAAAACCCAAAATCAGTAGCTACCGCTGGCTTTTGTCATATGAGTAACATGAAATAATAATAAAATGGGGATTAGCACCGTGCGTACCGAAGCCAACACGATTTTCTCTGTTTTCTTTTCGGATATTCACTTACTCGAATATGCTGGGGTAATGAGGAGGCATGTCCAGCCAAGGTACAAGATTGTTAGCACTGTCTCTACCCAACGAGCCCTCTGATGATGAGATGACAGCCGAAAAGGATTATTCTTGAACGTGGTCCCGACCATTGTTATCTTCCTTCGCTCCTGTAAGCTGAACCACTCGTTAAATACACAAACGCACAGTACTTCTGCAAATATACTTCCACATCTCTCCTCAACTCTTTCCCTTTATTCTTGGCCACGTACTCTTTTTAATCGTCGTCTTCCGAGGGTACAGGATGGAAACAAACTGAAGAATGCACCAAACCAAAAGACTAATAATAAGGCTGTTGTTGGATTAAGAATATCAAAATCTCAACCTACGATGCAGCATGCAGCATTGCATTTACATCTAATATTCGTATCAGCAAGTCGCGTTCATAATCGCCATCACAAAAAGTAAAATGCATAATAGCTGATACGTTGGCTAAAAAGTCATAATATATCCTGTATATAATATATGTTAGTTATACATGTAGTCATTTTTAGGTTTGGTCTTGGTCTGCGCTGAATAATTAAATATAAAAGCTATGCTGAGTGACTAATATATCGGAGGTCTCAGCCAGACTACCAAATGACGGAGGTTGAGGTTGGTTCTTCTGACGTTTAGGATAGAAAACCAAAATGTGAAATAATATTCAGGGAGCCATCTAAGAAATGAGATAAACAAATTCCAAGCGCACCAGATAACAACTCATATACATACTTTGCTCGACTCAAATTTCTTGGTTGGCGAGACAAACGACAATCAGAATGGAAAAGAAGAATAAAAAAACGTAGTTCTCTTTTTTGCTTCTGCATATTAGAAGAAAGGAGGGCAGCAGAAACATGGAACACTTGTGAAGGTTCTGAATAAGAAAAATAGAATGTAATATGTGGTGTCATAATGTCAGAGTGATTATTGCTCGTAAGCACAAAATGTCCCTCGAAGGCTTACAAGGCGTAACAAACTTTACGATTTTTTCAATGCCCTATATTTTTACAGTGTAAACATGATGCTTTCTTGATTGCATGCGTTTATTATTAGTATTGCCAGGATTATTTGAAGTAATTAATTCCTGCTTTCCTAATTCGTAATAAAACTGACAAGTATCTCCGAAGGAATAAAAGTTTTGCGTTTACCATGCATCGGCCGGAATGGTTTCACGTGATAACGACTTTCTGGAGATGATTTTACGCGAGTTTATACTTAAGTTACGGTAGTTAAACAACTTACGCGTGATATTTGATTTTCCCTTGGTCTTTCGTCGTGTTATTGATACGAAATATCCGAGATTCCTCACGTTTCCAATTTTCTCCACATTTCTTGCAACAAATACTTAATTTCTGGTTTCGAGAACGATCCGGGGTTTTACTGAAATCCCAAGAGCAAACTTTTATGGTTCTCAATGATAGCGATACTAGGTGGACGGTAGGATGATATAATCGACAGGATGTTATTATGAATGACTAAAAATTAGCTCCTGCGAAACAGAAAGTGCTAAAAAAGTATAATGAATCACTATACACATAATATCTGGCTGGATGTGTTAAAGCCGGTGAGGTCGCACCGGCGGCTGAATGTTGTGCTTAGAAATGATTTCAGAGATAACAAATGATAAGTTGGGAACACAAAAAGATGACGGAGTCAATCTGAGCTTCACTGTTGCTTGAAGTATTCGCCTGTGCATGACTTCAAAGTGACTGATCCTGGTAAATATAATGTTTTGCAATAAAACTACCTAGCGGTAATTCTATTCTCTAATGGCTAATGTACAATTGTGTTTGTATCAGACGTAGAAGTCACAGTGTGCTGTGTGCACTTATCTCTACACTAAATGACTTGTTGTTCCCGAGTTTTTTCACTTCTGTTGGTTAGTATATAGCACGTAACGTAATAGGTAATGAGTCATCATTGCAGCAGCAGCTGAAAAGTTTTAAACAATGTTTTTCATGTAATAATTGTAATATGCCTTCTAATGACATAACTCACATATTTGTAGGTAGTTAGTAGTTATAATGTGTGGAATTTTGCGGACTTATGTCAACACATTGGCTTCTGTTGACTTTTCAGTTTCAGTTTGTGTTGCAAGAAATAATAAGACAAGAAGTCTTTTCTCTGTTCTGCACAGCAAGATCTAAAATCAATATACTTATTGTGATGTTGATTTGACATTTTTGGGATCGTCAAGTGTACCTTCAATATTTGCTAATTATGGACTCAATAGTGGCATCGCCATCATGATTTATGTGTTTTAAACAATATGAAACTATACGTTCATGTTTGCTCGGATTTTAAATTCGTATTCGCAGAATACCAATATGCACAAATGGCAATGGCACGGGTGAAATTAGATGACAATAGAAATTGTGAAGGATCATCGTAAATGACAATAAAGCCGTGCCATTACATACTTCATTTAACTGGTTTATGAAGTGACTGATTGGGCAGAACAAGAAGGTAAACAGTTGATTAAAGTAAGCATAAATGAGTGACCGATAAGGAAGGATCGACTTTAGGAAGAACACAGACTTCTCTCTGAGCCGTTTGTTTTGTTTAGCGTAGATATGAAATATGAGTAATAACGACAATGACCACTCTATACTTCTACTTGTGATTACAGTTTTTAAAGCTCATTATTAAAACAAACGGGTCCACTATGAATATTAGTTTTCAAAATAAACGCCCCGATGCGTTTGAGATTCGAAAATACAAGACAACGCTGCTTAATAATCCTGTTTGGAATTGGCAATTTAATTGATTCAAACTCATACACGTCATACGACATTACAACACTCATGTAACATGCATCAAGGAAGGGAAACATTACGATTTCTATTTTCCTAGACGGGATCGATGAGTAATTAATGCATACAAAACTCCCCTAGCAGACACCTATTAACACTAATTAGTTAGTAAATCCCAAGTATTTAGTTAGGGTCTCATAGTTGCAGCATGTACAACGCCAGCACAATAACATACGCCACAGAGCCCAACCCGTTGGCAATAACTAAACACATCTGAAACACTAAACTGACAAGCTGATTATGTGGTAATCTCTTTCGTGCCTCCGATGGAGGTGGCGGCGGTGGTGGTATTGTAGCAGTTGTGGTTGGAGCAGGAGGCACTACCGGAACCGGCGGGGCTGGAGTGGTCGTTGTTGTGGTCTCGATGATACCTACATCTGGAGCTTGTATTACATTTTCACTCATTATAGGCGTGACATTCTTGAGAATACTGATACTGGTTGCATCTGGGTCAGGTTCATTAATCTTTTCAGGTGGACTACCTTGTGTCAAATTTTGCAGTTCGGTAATTGAGACTTCCGACGCTATCAGTCTCGCAGTTTCGGGATTACCGGTGACGGATGATGAGTCAGGGTCGGCGTTCCATTGCAGGGAGAAAAACACCGAGAATAGGATTACCCCTAGAACCTGAAGAATTATGAATCCTAGTGTTGCATATTTGAGGATTTGAGGTCGCTCCTAAATCAGAGAAATATACGACGACAGACAAAATTTATAATTCGGTTTAAACCCATCATTGTTACTGGCGAAGGTGAATTCATGAAAAATTAATGATTACCCTTTCCACGCCTCTGAAAACGTACACACCAGTGACGCTTAGTGAAGTAAAATAAAATAACT
>JAANSN010005478.1:0-12359 GCA_036850665.1 Dicranocentrus wangi
CTCGGAATGTCATACCTTTGGCAACCACTAATTACTGTTGTGAGTGCAGTTGTGCTTGGACTAGTTTTCAGTGTCATTGTCAATAAATGGCAGAAAGGAGCTCCTGTGAAAGTTAGATACATGACGCCCATTATTGTGTCAATGTGGGTGAGTTTGCTGGGGAAAGAGAGGTTAGCGGACTGGATTGACTTTGAACCTGAAATAGCTTCGCCTAAACACAACGAAAAGAGTTCAATTGTTTCAAAGCTCAGCCAAAGTAACTCAATCGTACCGCAAACCAAGGTATAATGATTAACGTGCACTCTATAGCTATTTCTCTTGTGCCGTAGTAAAAAAATAAATAAATAATTTGCAGAAACAATCGGCATCCGGGAGTATGGATTACGGAGTTACCAACACGGGAATGACACATGAGGAATAATGCTTGTTGAAATATCTAAAAGTCCATGTTTATTGTAATAGTGTACTACAACTACGTTACTTTTACAATCCACTACAATTAAATTATGACAAAAATCAAACCAGTTCAACGTGCTGAAGTTTTCCGCCTGCCACTTCTTTAATTTAATTAGACTACATCCATACATATTACATCAGTATTGCCAGCGTACCTTTTCCTGCTTTCTCCAGTTTCTCAACTCTCCGACTAATTTACACGTTCTTCGTTCCATTTATTACGCAATTGCAAGCAATCTTTGTTCTACTTATGTTTGTCTGTCCTCTGTCCCTCTGTCAACAGTGTAGCACCCCTACCACTTGACGGATTGGGTTCAATTTTGTTACAGTGGTTTCTTTGGTCATATAAGGCAATTGACTGAATGATTTAGAGCCGGATGAAACAAATCCGTTAAATACATAGGGGCCAAAAGGGTCCTTGATTCAGCCGCGTGTCTATTTAAGTTTGCAGTTTTTATTTTAGGACACTAATTAACTTGCGACCTCAGAAGCAGGTTATTAGTTTCGTCGGCGGCGTCTGCCCGTCTTTCCTCTAGCAAGCCACATTTAAAAAAAAATATTGAAAAAATTCTTTCTGCAATTGAATCATCGGCACTTTTGCTTGCACAAAGCATGACTCGCGCGTGCATCGCTAGGAGCGCTGCAGCCTAGTTCTGGTTAGAACAATTTCACGAACGGTTGCTCCAATGAGTATAATACAATGATTTAATTGCAATGACACAAGAATAAGTGATGTGTAATAGTGTATCGTAACTTCCAAATTATGCCAAATTAATCACATCATAACCAATTCTGTATTATTACACTTGGTCGCAAGCAAGTTCTCTATATCCTGTGTTTGTCAGTCAGGCTTATTGTTGGGTTATCGGAATTCAAAGGTTGCTTTGCACAATCGACAATTTGTCCCGGAGACGAGAAGTGGAACACGGGAAGCATTGTATTTGCTTGCACAAAGCATGACTCGCGCGTGCATCGCTAGGAGCGCTGCAGCCTAGTTCTGGTTAGAACAATTTCACGAATGGTTGCTACAATGAGTAATACAATGATTTTAATTACAATGGCACAAGATATAAGTGATGTGTAATAGTGTATCGTAACTCCCAAATTATGCCAAATTAATCACATAATAACCAATTCTGTATTGCACTTGGTCGCAAGCAAGTTCACTATATCCTGTGTTTGTCAGTCAGGCTTATTGTTGGGTTATCGGAATTCAAAGGTTGCTTTGCACAATCGACAATTTGTCCCGGAGACGAGAAGTGGAACACGGGAAGCATTGTGCACCTGTTTGAATGTTGGTGTCCTGGAAGCAAATGTCCTGTTTGTGCGCTACTGCCACCAAGTGAAGTTTATCACTACGAGTGCACTTTATAATCTGGATGTGAAATCATGATAAGAGATATATGAAGTGTAATAACCGGAATAAGTTGGTGAGAGTGAATAATGGGTTCGGCTATAGTAGTGCGGTGGAACGCCTGTTTCTGAATAGACTTGACATGAATTCTTCCAATTTGTGTCTGATATTGAAATTTGATTACATTATTTAAATTTAGGTATTGGTATGTTCTAAACCGACAACCTGTCATTCACCATATTATTCTCGTCGTACATGACATAAGAACATATTATTATCCTATGGTTAGAATAGAAGCGTACTGATGCAGACGTCAAGCAAGCGAAGCGATAAGAGAATTAAGCAGGTCTTGTAATTGATTGTGGGTGGTGGTGTTACAGTCAGTTAAAAGTAAAATGAACTAGCACAATCGCAACTGCTACTGCGAGTTAGTTGTTTCAATGAAAGTTTGTTTGTGTTTTGGGTTATATTCGTGAAGTTTGAGTCAAAGTTTCCAAAAGTTCCGAACTTCATTTGCTGGTTTAGCATCGTCAAAATGAGTTCAGATTCCAGTAACAAAACTATTTTCGAGGTGAATGATTATACAAAATTGTTTAAATGGCCTGAGTACTTGGTCTTTGCTGCAGTTCTTGCAAGTAGTTTAGGTATCGGCATTTTTTACGGTTTTTTCTACAAAAAGAATCGTACCAATGAAGGTATGTGTGTGCAACTTTTAACTCATCTCATCTCCTGGTTGGAATTTGATTTTTTCTGTATTCTCGCGTTTAGGTGCTCATGCTCCTGGAAGTATTGTTTCTCTCACGCGTGCTTTCCCCCTTAATCTCGTGTAAATAGATTTTGAATTCATAAGTGTGTGTAAGGCAGGGTTGTGATGTTTCATTTTGGCTATACGTTCTTGCAATGTCGTCCAGTTACATGACAAACAGAATTACTACCCTTTGTTTGTAGGTCAAGTAATTTTCGGGTTTTTACTGGTTATGGTTGTATGTTGCACATCATAGACTATTTCTGCACGTCTGTCTAATTATTTGAGAAAGCAAATAAAAAAGTTCTTCAGAAGAGATTTACTAAAGAATTCGTTAGTCTCGCTAGACTTGTGCTTTTAAGTTAAAACCTCTATACGCAGTCACGTACGAGGGATTTGTTTAACACCCGTTGGGAATTTGCTAAATCCAGTATATTTGAACGCTCGAAAAGTCTTGGGGTGTGGTGGCTCTTATCTTTTTAGTCGCCCATCAAACATGGTTAATACGCAGGGAAATCTCAAGATTTGTTAAGTCGTACAAAATGACAAATCGTACAAAAATCATAACTAAAAAATAAATATGCAGCCCAGCTCAGCCCGCGTGATAGATCAAAAATACTTCCAGTTGTTGGGAACACCAAGACGCATAATCAACTAAGAGTAGTAGCAAAAATAATATTGGGAGATAAACCAATTTATGATTTTTTTAGAGTTCCTCATGGCAAGCAGATCAATGTCAGTGTTTCCTGTAACATTGTCGTTAATATGCAGGTATGTGGGCATGTAAAAATATGTAGCTAGTAATTTTGCAATGCGGAAATTAAGTATGTAAACATGGATGCTTTTACTTTCATGTGAAATTTCAGTTTCGTATCGGCTATAACAATAATGGGTTAGTTTACAAACTAATAGGTTATGCATGCCGCATTCACTTATTACAAAGCTTGACATAATTTTATTCTGCTATCTTTAATGGAAACCAGGAACATGCGTCGAAGTGTTTTACTACGGATTTATCTACATATTTTTTGCCTGCGCGTTTATACCCATGACGCTCGCCGTGATGTACTTGTACCTTCCAGTATTTTTTGACTTACAGTTGACTTCCGCTTACGAGGTTTCATTCATTTACTTCACTATCTCAAAATCCACAAATTAATATAAGTTGTTCTCTCTAATAAACACATTATTTCCGATTCTGTCGTTTCTTCTCGCGGTTGACAGTATTTTGAACAAAGGTTTGGTCGTCGCGTCAGACTCATCGTATCTCTTTCTGCCATTGTGCACTTGGTGTGTTGGTATCTCAATTAAAATATTTAAATTAAATCATATTTTTAAACTTGAAACGTATATAGCTATTATGTCTGTTAGCTCATATACATGCCGCTTACTACTTGGGCCCCGAGTTTAGCTCTCGAACGAGGTATGCTAGCTTATAACTTTTTTTTCTAAACTGGAAATGGCTGGATCATAATGCTACCTTTTTTACATATCCGTTTAATGCCAATGCAGTGGCCGGATTTGACAAATATATTGCCTGTGCTGCCATATTCATCGTATGCATTGCGTATTCCTCAATTGGAGGACTAAAAGGGGAGTAATTTTCCTGAAAAAACCTTGTTGTCGCAACCATTCTATCCAAGTATTCAATTATTTGCATGAGAATGAAAGACTTTTTTGTGTTAATTTAGCCGTCTTATGGACTGATACTTTGCAGGCAAGAAGACACTTTTTTGTTCACACTTTAGTTAGTAATTGGGGGAAGGAGATGGATTAGAATGAATTAATGTTCTTGGTTCGCAGGCTATAATAATGTTGGGATCTGTCATAACGGTGACTGCAGTCGGTGCCAGTCGCACTGGAGGATTTGACGTTGTTTGGAAGAGGGCTAAAGAAGGAGGACGGTTACAGATGTGGAAGTATTAGTAACCTCACATTCACCAGCAGCACATAAAATAAATATGCCTACATTTATTCCTAGATTGTTTCTAATAGAAAATTTAAATGCTTTTAAAGCTTTGACGTGGATCCGCGAACCAGACATACCTTCTGGACTGGAATTATCGCAGCGTACTTTTCGTGGATTCCGCTGTAATTATTTAGTTAACTTCAAAAGTTTGGCTTCATTCAATTCATTAGTCTATTTACGTTTACTTGATTTCCAATCAAACTACAAACACTATGCGGAATGTTTTGTTAACTTTAAAAGGTTTGGTGGTTCTCAAGCACAAATTCAGCGATACCTATCTGTTCCTACATTGGAGAAAGCAAAACAGTAAGAATACATCCGTATTATTGTACGGGAAGTAAATCCGAAATTACATCCGGCTCACTTTGAGTGCAGAAAAGTAAAAAAGGAAGCTAACGACAAATTTTTTTTAAATAGATGCCTGTTTTTCAACATGTTAGGACTGCTTGCAGTAGTGGGTGTATGCGCAATTACTGGAATTACCATATTCGCCAGGTATCTAGGTATTTCTTGCGTTGCTGCATGTCTTTTGTGTTGCCATTTCTCATCGAACTCCTCGCTCAGTAAAAGTATTGTTAATTGCAGGTATTACGATTGTGATCCCGCGTCCGTTAAAGTAAGAATGTCCGTGTCGTATATCATATTTATTTATAATTTCGTATTCAGCAGGCTAGTTACTCTAAGCAATCAACTTCTTTCCAGGGCGTGACTTCCACTGACCAGCTATTCCCATTGTTCGTCATGGATGGTGATTACAATTTAAAATATGAATTCATGCTCTGAATTGAATCTGTAACAAGGCCAGAGCATAATATTTTTTATTTTCCTAGTAATGGGAACTTTAAGTGGCCTACCTGGATTAATGGTCGCTGGATTGACGTGTGGAAGTTTGAGGTATTATATTTTTCTCCTTAGCTGAATGGGATTAGGGAAAAGTTTTCTTTACATCTAGTAATATTCGAACCTATCGATCCGTACCGTAGCTCAGTTTCCAGTGCACTGAATGCATTACCAGCTATAATTATTGAAGACTTCATAAAGCCTTACAAACCAGGCATGTCAGATGTCAGACTAGGCTACCTTTCCAAAGTGATTTCTGCTGTGGGAGGAATGATCTCATTTGGCCTTGTATTCGTTATCGCGTTAATTGAAAACGTGCTTCCGGTACGTATTACATAATCATTTGCGTTTTGACGTTTCCATTTGCAGGTATAACACTTTTAGATTCTGGATTAATGTGCATGATTTTTTGGTAGTTTGCATCACTACTGCATGGAACGTTTCTTGGACCAGTATGCGCACTCTTTAGTCTAGGAATGTTCTTTCCATGGGCCAACTCTTTAGTAAGGAATTCCTTCCCTTTCGTTAACTTCTTTTTATCACATTAACGTTTCTTAAAGAGCCATCGTGCTTCGTCATTTTTGTCATTCATCTCGATCATTTATTTCAGGGATCAATCTTGGGTGTTATCTGTTCGCTAGTATTAACACTATTCATCGGAATCGGATCCATTATACAGGGAAACGCTGGCAAACTGTCTAACCAAAAGCTGCCTGTTCGCCAGGACGGTTGTTACATAAACTCGTCCTCTACAATCCCCAACATTACTTATCCACCTGTAACCGAGTTCAATACAAAATGGAAAGATGTAGAGTACTCAGGGCTCAACAATCTTCTCGGAATGTCATACCTTTGGCTGCCAGCAATTACTGTTGTGAGTGCTGTTGTCCTTGGACTAGTTTTTAGCGTCATTATCAATAAATGGCAGAGAAGTGCTCCTGTCAAGGTTAGATACATGACGCCAATTATTGTGTCTATGTGGGTGAGTTTGTTGGGGAAAGAGAGGTTAGCGGGCTGGATTGACTTCGAAACTGAAGATGCTCCGCTTAAACACAACGAAAAGAGCTCAATTGTTTCAAAGCTCAGTCAAATCAAGCCAAGCTCTCCGCAAATCAAGGTATAATGATTAACATGCAATGCATTTGGCTTATTTCGTGTTGTTCCGCAATAAAATATTAATTATTTGTAGAGGCGATCGTCATCCGGGAGCACGGCCTACGGAATTACCAACAAGGGAATGACACATGAGGATTAATCAATGATGAAGAAATAGCTATAAGTTCATGTTTTTTTGTGATGTGTACTACAACCACCTACTTCAATTAAATAATAATAGCAAATATCTAACTGGCTCAACGTGAACGTGCGCAAACAATAGCAATTAATACGCATTTTCGGGTGGCGTTTCGTAGTGCCATTTATCCCTAATTTAATTATGCTAATTACGTAATAATTATTGCTATCTTACCTTTCCTGCTTTCTCCGCAGTTTCTCCACACACCCTGAATAATTTTCACTTCTCCGTTCCATTTATGTGACTGAGGGCATTATGTGTTGTTGTGTCATCGGCGTTCGAAGGGTGTTTCAACGCAATCGGCAGGCTGTCCGAGAGGCGACAAGTTGCGCACTGGAGACATTGTGCACAGGTTCGACTCTTGGTGTCGTCGAAGAGCTCTTTGTTGTTGCATGATGCTACGTTGCATTTATACCTACATTGTTTGAACGTCACATTGGTGGCGTAATGGTAATCAACAAATTCTGATAACAACAAGCTCTTCAAATTTTTTCATTTGTCGAGTCGCTAAATGCATTCAACTATTACCCATCTGTATCTGGACTTGATAATTCTGGGTTTATGTTTAGTTTATTTTGTAAATGGCGTGAAAATCTTGAACCTGGAATCACTGCACATATATTTCACAATTAAAATCCAATACAATCTGCATGCAGCTTGTAGCATAAATTGATATCAGACATGTGCCAAAACCCCTTCGGGATAACCAGGAGTTATCCTTTTATGTTATGTCACATTTATAAATTATCTGGAATTTGGAAGTATACGTCTGTCAATGCAACACACGGATAGACACAAGTATTTTTGATAAGATACACTCATTTTCAGTTTACCAGTCGTGAGCTCCGTACTATCATAACTGCAAAGAATTTTTTGAATTTATGAGATGCAAAAGATCGTTTGTTTTATATAGTCTAAGCATAGTTTGTAAGATTTAAGAGATTTTTTAAATCCATCGTTGCAGAAAAATGCCTGACACAATTTTTGATTCGAAAGATTACCCATCCCTTTTTGGTTGGGTGGAATACGCTATATTTGCACTAGTGGTGCTTGCCTCCGTTGGAATAGGAATCTTTTATGGTTTCTTCAACAAGAAAAACGCAACTAGCGAGGATTTCCTAGTGGGAGGCAGGTCCATGTCCATTTTACCAGTGACATTGTCGCTGGTCTGCAGGTAATGGAGTCATTCAAAACAAATCTCATCGTTACGCCTTTCCATGTGTATCGGTATAACTAGAATGGCCTGCGTTGTTCTAAGTAAGTAAAACAGTATTTAATGTTTTCACTTCACTCCCTAAGCTTCGTCTCCGGGGTGGCCCAACTTGGAGATCCTATTGAAGTGTACTACTACGGGATGAGATATATCTTCTTTCTTGCGTCCATCATCCCCATGATTTTTGCCGTTGCTTTTCTCTATGTTCCTGTATTCTGCGAATTGAAGTTAACTTCCGCTTATCAAGTACAACCTACTCACAAAATGTGGCTTTTACATTTACTTGAAATGTCCATAATGTGTTCATTATGCTTATATTTTAGTATTTAGAAATGCGCTTCAATCGACCTGTCAGACTGGTGGCTTCTGTTATAGCCATAACTCATCTGGTAATGAAATCATATATGCAGTAATTATGATTTTCAATAATATGGTTTACGGTACAAGTTATTTACATTTGTTTATTTTTTCTGCCCAAGACGTTATACATGCCTTTGACAATATGGGCGCCTTCTTTAGCACTTGATCAAGGTATTCAAAATATGCAAGTGAATATCAAATTTTACAGTGCAGGTAAATATTAAACTCCAATAATTTTTACACGTTTTTGTCTTTCCGAATATTTATCTAGTGGCTGGTATTAACAAGTATGTATCGTCCGCTGTGATTTTCCTAGCGTGCATTGTCTACTCTTCAATTGTAATCTAATTTGGTCAGCTAATATGGAGTTTCATTTGGTTGAGCTACTATCAATTTGTATTGTAATATGCACCTGTGAATGGCTTTGCAATATAACAGGGAGGTCTTAAAGCGGTGCTTTGGTCGGATGCACTCCAATCAATGGTCATGTTCGGAAGTGTGGTAACTATTCTAATATTAGGAACAAACAAAGTTGGAGGGCCGAGTGTAGTATGGGAACGGGCAACTCAAGGTGGGAGAACAGATTTCTTTAGGTAAAGCATAAAGCAATTATCTGATATTCCTGGCTTTGTTTGTTCAAAAACCTGTCCTGATGTTCGGAAAGACGTTTAAGAACTCAACCTGTGTCTTATTACAGTTTCGACGCAGATCCACGAACCAGATACACATTTTGGACGGGTCTGTTCGGTTCAATATTCACGTGGCTGCCTTTGTTTTGTTCTCAAGGCCAAATACAGCGATATTTGTCCGTGCCCACGATAGCGAAAGCACAGCAGTAAGTTGTGAAACATTGAAGAGCAATTTCCAGTGAACCTGCAAGCAAAACATAATACTAAAGTGCTCATTTATTTCACTAAAAAATGTAGATGCTTATTCCTGAGTCTAATCGGCTTGATTGCCGTGCAAGCCCCATCTTTTCTACTTGGCTTAGTTGTGAGCATTTTAAAGTATTATCTAAACTAGAGTTTTTCCCAAATCATACCGATTAAACATTCTAGTTTGTTCCTTGCAGATTTATGCGTATTTTCAAAATTGTGATCCTGTGTCAGTTGACGTGAGAATCTTACACATGTTAACAATAATTATTCGGCTATCCTTCAAAGAAAAATTCGTCTATTGGTGTTTTGTATACAGGCTGTTGGATCATCCGATCAGTTGTTACCCCTTTTTGTTATGGATGCGTTAGGAAATATTCCCACCCTTCCAGGACTAATGGTGGCAGGATTAACATGTGGAAGTCTTAGGTATGTAATATAATGTCATTTCATTTAATGACGCATTCGAACTGCATTGCATATTTTCCTAATTCCAATTTATCCGCCTTAAAACAGTTCTGTGTCAAGTGCACTAAATGCACTTCCTGCCATTATCCTCGAAGACTACGTAAAGCCCTACTATCCAGAATTAAGTTCCACCCGACTTGGCTATTTGTCCAAATTAATTTCTTTGGTAGCTGGTCTAATCTCCTTTTCACTCATTTTTGTAATTGCAAACATTGGAACCATTGTACCTGTAAGTGATTATTGTAATTGCTGCGGTCTGCGGTTATTATAAATGAATGAGATTTACCGAATGATTCACCAACTCCGTTTTTATACCATTTTATCTCTATTTCTGCAAGTTTTCAGGACTGTTGCACGGAACTCTTTTGGGTCCTACCGTAGGGATATTTACTTTGGGATGTTTCTTCCCTTGGACGAATCCAATTGTAATTAAAATTTATACACCAAACATAATTCATTCAGTGTCTATAAGTCATCTCAATTTTTTTCTTTTAATTCTTTATGTAGGGATCCATTTTAGGGGCCGCTTGCTCAATAGCTGTAGCCCTATTCCTGGGAATCGGCTCCATTATCAACAATATTAATGGGCACACTCCAAATCAAAAGTTGCCCGTGAGCAAGGATGGCTGCTACAACAATGCAAACAAAAGTGGTGAGTTCTTCTTGTGGGATGCGGTAGTAGGCCCACCAAACCTGACTTCCTCCACATCCGTCACGCTGATGATGACAAAAGGGTCCTCCGACTGGAAAGAAGAAAGCTACTCAGGGATCATAAACGTGTTCTCTGTATCCTACATTTGGCATCCCGCTGTGGCCGTAATAGGAACAGTTATTTTAGGACTGGTTTTTAGCATAATAGTAAATCTGGTGATTGAACCCAAGCGTCCCGTCAAAGCCAAGCTTTTGTCACCCTTGATGGTAAAGTTGTGGAGGAGTACTCTGAGTGAGAAAATGTTTGACTACTGGATTGAAATGGATGAAGAGAAGAAATAAACCTTTATAATTATTACTTGCCGAAAGTTGAAAAGTAAAGATGAGTTTCATTGTTGTTGTTGTGTATGCCTTTATTGTTAGCTCATCATTTTGACCCTAATCCTCCTATCTAAACATAATTTTACTTTCTACGCCTTTTGTAAACTGGACGAGTGGAGTCAATGTTCCAGTGATCTAGATTTCACTAGGATTGTAGGGCACAGAAAGTGAAAGACGGTTTCTTCATGCGTAAATAAAAAGCGGGTGAGGTTGAGTTGTCTTGTCAGTTGAAGCCAGTGGCTCGTGGAGGATATACAGCACTGCTCGTAGATTTCAGTTACTATTAGTTCGTTGTTTGGTTCTATTACACTGCATCTGCATCATCATGTTTTTCAAACGGGTAACTTTACTGAGTTGCGCAGTGGTACTATTTGTCTGCCTCTCTGATCCCGCTTCTTCCCAGGGAACAGCCAAAGTTCAAGAATTTTTCAAAAAGTATTTTGGCGAATATTTCCCGAAAACGACGCGCTCATATACTTTGGTAAGTGGTGACGTGTGACATTATTATTAAAGCATGGCAAGCTGTGCAGTTTTGTATGTTCATGTATACTTAAATTGGGGTAGTTCTCATTACTCATTTTCTAAAATATTTTACAGTATGGTAACGGTTTGAATGGACCAGCGGATTTCCAGGCCTCCCTCCCCGTGAGTGAAGATAGGCAAGGAGGACCGATAAAGTCAAGTAAGTTTGTAATACAGTCCCTCTAGATGTATATTCTCAATTCGCATGCATAACATAATTTTACAAAATCTACAAAAAAAATTTTTAAACCCGCTATGTATAAGGAATAAAATATACATTATCTGCTTGTTTCTAGTTATCATCAGACAGCCATCTCCATCCCGTCAAAATAGCCAGCAAGGGCCTGCCCAAAACCGAGCTTCCTCATTTTTCCCCATTTCGGACAACAGTTGGCAGCCCACAAACTTTGACCCAGTGGCATTCGCCCGAGGTGGACACAGAGGGAGGTCGGATGTCACCGAGGAATTTGACGACACCGAGAGCAGGATCATTACGGCGGAGGATGCGGAGCAACAACTTGGAGCAGCAGGTGGAACCCGAGAGTTTCGAATCGAGTCTAGTATGTCCTTTAATGGACCCCCGTCGGGATCCCCCGTTTCTACTAAAGGCCAAGTACTCAACTAGTGACGACCGAACTTTGTGCGACTAGTGTTATTGTGCATATTATTATCACTTAATTTATTTTATTTATGTATTTATTATTCGATAAGATCGATAAAAAGGTGCGTCAAACAAAATAAATAATTTCAAGAATTTTCAGGTGTATTCCTTTTCGGGTGAGTACCCACCTGGTATACCTATTCACAAATTAGTCTTCATTCATCACTTTTTAAAATTCGTTTATACAGGAGAGCATTATCTTTAAAAATGCATACAAGTTGTGGCGAGTTATCTGGAGCTCTAGTCCAACTGTACACACATTGAATGCAATTAAGTCATTTTTGTGAATCGACGGACGACTCGTATAAATGACGCGATAAATGATGGAAAGATATCATAACATTCATAATATCCTTTGTCAAAACAATGGAGTGTGTATTCACTCAGGTCAGGTAATAACGAACACATGCGAGAATACAATTTGTTTTTTTTTCTGTATATTATGCCATTATGCGAGGATGCGATCCTGCTTTCAAACTACTTTTTAATGAATGCCTTGCCTTGCGAAGGATAGGCTCGTTATCGTGTGATGATATCGTGGTGCAAGTGCACAAGTAAATACATCCTGAA
>JAANSN010005479.1:0-12354 GCA_036850665.1 Dicranocentrus wangi
TCACCAACTGGTTTTGCCGCACAATTTCTTGAAAAGTGTTATCTGAAAATACGCAATACAAATATGGGCAAAATACAAACATCTAATATATATTTTCTATAATATGCTTTAAGTACTTATTTACCATTTCTCCAGCCATGAGCGAGTGCAAGTAGCCCGTTGAGTAATGCAGAACAGTCAGACGCACTCTCTCGGAAAGGGGCCCAAGCCGTGGCAAGCACCACCGCAACAAAGCAAATAAGTGCACACAAAATGCCCATTCCCAAGTCTCCTGAGCTCCACGCCGTCATCGCGTTTAGTCCGTAAAAGGCTGCGCCGATGAGAATAAGACCAGTCATGAGTTTGGTTTGAAATTTGCTGTCAACAACAACAACCATCTCGTATTTAGTCCCATTCCACAGCACTGGGCTGCCAGGGATGGTACGGGCAAGCTGGTGGCATTTTGCCATGCCGTCGTTCACCCCGAGATGAATTAGCATTTTGCTGTATATTCAATAATTTGGGAATGAAAAGCAATTAGGAATTGCACACGATACTCAAGTTTTGTTGATCAAATAGATTTATATATTTACCTTGACAAGGGATAAGGGCTTTTACTATGATGATGATGTTCGATTGAAGCAAAAAGTCCGACTATCCTTCTTCATATTGAGACGACTTTCAGCCAAGCTCAACTCTAACAACAGGCCAAGCAAGGTAATGATGATATTTCAGGTAAGAAATCATTTTAATTTTTAAAAGGATCTGTCGTCGTGGCCTTTTCCCCTACATACAAGACCGACACACCTCATTAGGTTTTCACCGCTACAGCAAGCGGAGTCTTAATAATTAAAAATGGTCGCTCGTCTTGGCAAAAAAAAACTTGTGAAATACTAGAACCTGGGTTTTCGCTGAGAGCAGGTAATGTTTTATTAATTGACACTGGCTTTTTTTTCAGAAAGAACGAACGTAGCCAAATTCTACCTAAGAATTAAAAAAACAATTAATATATTAATAAGTCCTGGTAGCTGGCGCTCAGTGAGTTGAATTATATGACAGGAGGATCCATAATGTCTGATAAGTAAAATATTCCCGCTTTGTGCTTCTCCAAGTGACCTGGTTGCTGAGACGAGTGTTGGGCATATGAGATTTTTTATTAAGATTTATGAAGACAGAATATATGTCACTAGACGGTCGTGCCAGTACTAAGTACTGGCTATAAATTAAAAGTCTCTTTGTGTGTACGTAAACCTTCACGAGGTCTATTACACGAATGGAGAGAATGATCTGCACAGCCCGCGGCTACTTGCATGCTTCTTACACCGTTCTGGATACATATCTTCATATCCGTCGTGTAATGAATGAAATTCCTCTACCTACTCTCCCAGAAAATAATGGTGTGAGGAGCGGACTTGAGTCCAGATCCTAATGTCGAATATCCCGAGTGTGACGGACAACGGACTCACTCACTCACACACAGAAAGTATTCGTTATATTGTTAGATTTGACTTAAAACCGGCCCGTCGTCGTCGAGGTCAGTTGTGAAAGGCAAGAAAACTGGAGCTTGCTTGCTTAAAATATGGGATTTATTTATTAGGAATCCCGTCTCTTTCTTCAGACATGGGGTTTTTCCAGTCCGACTAAAATTTGGTAGGACATTATATTATTACATTCCTCAATAGTTTTACGAATTCATGCCGCCGCCGGCCGTCTTATACCGTTTCCCAGAGTGGAAATTGCCGTGAGCGTAAAAGTAAAAAAATCTCATTATTCATATGTTCAGAGAAAATTTAGGATTTTTATGATGTAGTAGTACTAACTAAGCCCTTCAAGGTTTCTTTACAGCGCAAAAACGCTTGCTTATGTTGCTTAGGTTAAAGCTCTATATTGTAACATAAAGCTAATTACAGATTCATTTAGATATAATTGTAAAGAGATTTTTTTAAAATTAAAATTCAGAGGAATTTTTGTTGTGTTGGGGGGGAGCTCACTATTTGCCAACCAGAAGAAGCTCAACTAGACGACGAATGGTAAAGTCAAGCATGAGCAGAGTTGTGCTCTCCTCGATGAAATTCCCTTGTCCCAGTTTCACTTTGAGAGGACAAGCCGACCGCATGTACCGCCAAGCTAGCTTCGTTTGCTGTCCAGCCGATCACCGTCGCCTTGACTTTTGTCAAATAAGAGAGTGACCCTGCATGAACATTAGCTGCTTCGCCGATTGCCACCACATGAAATATAAAGAGTAGGAGACAGGACCCAACAACGAATATTTTGATGAGGAGCGGGGCAGCAACGGCGGACGCCGACCCAACCAGGATTTTAAGAACCAGGTAGCTCATTGAAATTTCCCCAATTAACACAATCGCCACTATTGCAAAGACAATGGAGGAGCAGTAGTTGTTGAAGCTGATATTTAGGACCTGACAGCTCCTGTACAAATTCACCTCGAAGTCCGACCCCGCTTCATATCGCCTCATCAGAAATTGGAGCAATTTCCTCTGGCTCAGGGCGCCAATGAAAATATGCAAGGCATACATTACTGCTCTGGAAAATGCAGCTTTCCAGAAGGCCAAGTGTGCCATTGACGTTCCGAAGCTTGTGACCGCATAACCTGCCCACCACCAACCAGCAGTTGTTGACCTTGGGTGGTTGTCTCCTTCACCAACAGCGCACCAAGGGTTCCCAAATGAAAACATGTTCAATGAGGAGCAGGGCCATGTCAGAGAAACAAAGGAGAGCATCCAAGGAGAAACCATTTGGACAAGGGGGAGTGTTTGAGAAAACAGCTTTACGAAAGTATTCGATCCAACAGTTTCTTGAAATACAGCATCTGCAACAGATTAAAGACGCGACTGACTTTATTTAAATCAGAAAATTTAAACAACAGCTGCATTGCATACTCAGTTTATAAAAATTATAGTATGTGTGCACCTCTTTTTCTCTCGGCGGAAACTTGCAAAAGTCCATTGAGAAACGCAAGACAGTCCGGCGCTGTTTCTTGGAACCGGGGTAGGCAAGCCCCTGTCAGGCCCGGGCCAATGGAAAGAATCCCGCATAACGTGCTCATTCCCAAGTCCCCTGACTTTAGTGCAATGATCCCGTTCAGACCATACAAGGACGAGCCCAGAGTCACAACGGATGTCCAAAATAATTTTGGATGATTTCTATTTTGTTGATGAATATTATCCAACTTGTAGTTGGTCCCGTTCCAAACAAGAATCCCACCTGGAATCCTTCTGGCAATGGAGTGACATTTTATCAGGCTCTCGTTCAACCCGAGCTCAATCAGCATTTTTTCTCTGTGTAATAAAATGTTGTGGTTAAGAAACACTAATCCGTAAAAAACTACTTCTTTTTGTTTAATATAAGTAATTGGAGTGTTTTCAAATTGAAATTCCTTTTTCAGGAAATAAAGTAGCAGATAGACATTTTTTAAAATACGGAATTAGGTAGATAAAGGGCTTTTTCATTGCTATTTAGAGCTAGATAATTTGTGGAATGATGACTGGGCAAAGGCCCAGATAAATGTCCACTCGTGTTCAAAGCAGCCTAGTTAACTCGGAGAATGAGGATTTCTATTCCTTAAACAATTTCATTTTTAATTTTGTCATAAATAACTCATGAACGTATATCAAACCAGGGAAGATTACGATACCTTGAAATTTTCTATAGTTGTGAAATATGTATTTCAATGCTATAAAAATTTCCCATACTATCGTACTCTCCAGTTCTGACTGTATATTATTAATTACGTGGTTTACGTAAAATCCTATATGATGCCTTTTCGGCTGGCTTCAAAACACGCTAATTATTTATGTGTTAGGACAAAAAGTATTGGTTGGTTGGTAAGTAACTATATATGAACCAGTTTTTAACTCGGGGAAAGTTTTCATTTTTTAATACAAAACTCTACAGTTTAGTAATTTTGATGCATTATTGGTGTGTGCTTCCAACGGTGTTTCTGGGAGTCTGAATTTGAATAGATAATAATAGCTGAATAGATGAAAAAGCGTACTCATTATCAAAACCAACATTATTAATGGGCGTTTTTCTTTCTTCAACTTGTTTTTATGTAGCTAGCAGCAAGCTATAAAAACTTATTAAATTACAACTACAACTGAATTTTGCGACTGGGCCTTTACATGTCGTCCAGACTTGAGTAAAATGTACATCTTTTTGTAATGATTCTGATAATTCGAAAAAATATATGACCATATAATATGTGCAAACAATATATCTTGATGGGTTAAAAACCTTGTTTCCCCAGCAGTGTAGTTGGCTAGGCAACATCCAGGAAAACAATAATGTTCCAACACTTGTGGCCGGGGCGACAGCTAGTATAATTAAGTATATTTTTTCTTAGCTAATTAAATTAATTTATTAGTTAATGCCTTATTTACTTAAATAGAAACATTTTAGATGACGGTTATGAATTAGGACTAGATGCTGAAAAGTGTTTCTAATTGGAAATCAATTACAATATTGTAACTGTATTATTGCCAACACTGAAATAAAGACTTATCCTATCCTGACATTAGTGATCACGTTTTATTACTGAATATTTGTATACTATCTACACGACAAATATCTAGAACTGGCTAAGGAATTTTGAGAGAGACCGTATAATACGATTGCTTAAACATCCACTTCCACGTCATCAACACCATAACCCAAGAACATAGAGAAACCTGAAATTTCATGATTTACAATTAATACTTACATGATATCAACATCCTTACTTAACTACTGTAATTGATTGATTGACAAAGTTGATTATCATATCGCTTAAATCAAATATTCAAAAATCAAATCAATTATGCTCTATGGCAATTTGCATTCTTCCCCGCATTGAAATATATATTCAGCTGGACTGAATCTAACCTATACTCCGATTAGAAGAAGGTCAATGACTCGTCGCACAACAAAACCAAACATGACCAGGGTCGTGCGCTCTTCAATGAAATTATTGAAATTCACCCCTCCTCCCAGTTTCACTTTGAGTGGCCAAGGGGATTTTAGATTTCGACGGGCTAGTTTACGTTTACCACTACCCTGCCGCCCCGCACTCCTCCCGTCCGCCCTGGCCGTCGTCAGTATCGAGAGTATCGAATGCATGAACACGTGCTGCCGTACTTGCTGCTACAAAGTGGAGGAGAATACAAGTTGGGAGAAGCATGGGCAGAAACAATTTGATCAGCAACGGAAAACTCGTGTACCCACCTGCAACGGGATGCGTAGCCAACCTAGCGTGGATTCACCACACTCCCAAGAGTCCCAAGAGACGCTACTTGTTTCCCCTCCAAAACATATATATACATACATGTACTTAGTAAAGATATAAGAAAATGTTATAAGAAAAAGTATAGAAAATAAATGCGACGAAGCTACGGTGTAGCAGCTTCAGCCACTCTTTCCTCGGAATCCCACTGGTACACTACCTTTTCCTCGAGCTCCGCTCGGCAGCAGTATTTCCACCCACCTCATACACTAAACAGTAACCCAGTTAGCTACAGTGGCAGTTAGCCACATTCACCAGTTATCCGTGGACGTAGGCGACAGAACGGAAAGGAACCTGCACCCTTACTAGTATTCCGTTTAACACCCCCAGAATTTTTACGGCTAAAACCATAATTGAAATTTCTGCTGTCATCACTGGTGCGGCGGGTGCGGCTCTCTATATAATCAGGCGACTTGGGAATGAGCATTTTATGCGGACTATTTTCCGTCTCGACGGCCGTCTTTGCGTTTACTTTACTCCGTTTCCAAAACAACCGCTCTTACTGCGTTCTATTTCTCAATTGGTTCATCAGGATCGCAGAACAAAGAAAGGAAGGTGATTTTTTAAATCAAATTTCCGTATATCAAAATCCAATCCGTATTTCAAAACCCAAAATCATGTTAATTTTTCCCAAAATCATGTTAATTTTGTGTTCCCGTTGGAATCTGCAAAATAATCTTTTCTAAAATGATTGATATTCCTTTATAGACCGAGTGTTCCAAGACACGGCGGTCGTACCCGACGTTGCCGCAAAATACTTGACGAGAGCGCTGACAGTGGAGCAATCAGTCTGCCCTTGGATACTTTCCCTCGTTGCTATGGTTTTGCCATGGTCTAAGCTAAACATGATGTAATCCGTGGCTTCCTGGAGGGTTGAAGACAACGACACCCCTCGTTCAACTGCCGGATGGGTAGCAATCGCTTGCATCAGTTTTGGAACTGCAGCCGTGCACTTGCCGTTCTGGATGGCATACTGCTCCCAAGGGATCATCATGGACTGCATGCACGTCCTTCTTGGCTCCCTCTGTCAAAATCGACTACTCCAATTTGTTTCATCATCAGAATGAAGGTTCGACCTGAATTTATATAGAAGCTGTTAGCTCCTCAACACCTGCTTCAACAACTACTGCTCCGCCGTCCTCTTTTCACGCTTGACAGCAATAATGGCCGCAGAAATTTCGGTTACGGTGTTGGTCGTAAAAATCTTGGGCGGGTGCTCCAGCTTTCCGCTTCTCATTAAAATTTTTCTACCGTTGCTCCTCCCGACATGCCTTCTGCTCCTGGGGGTCAGTGAAGCAGCAATGGTTCGTGCATTGTCGCTCTCGATGCTGAAGAGGGCCGGAAGAGAAGAGAGATAGACCACCAAATTAGCCCGTCGCTACGTAAAATCCACCTGGCCACTGAAAGTGAAGCTGGGAAATTGTAATTTCATCGAGGGCAGCACTATACCGCTTATGGTTGATTTTGTTGCGCGCCGAGTCCTTGACTTACTCCTAATTGGCGTCTAGGTAGTTAGTGTTATGTATGGTAGTATGTAGTGTATGCTTGTATGTTATCCTATAGTGGCCGTAGACAATTACAATTAGTCATTTCATTTTAAACTAAATATGTAATAAACCAATTAATCAAAACAATTTAGTCAGTAAATTAATCATTTTAGGAAGCAAACATGACTTCAATGTGACCTGGACGTAAGCCATATAAAAGATACTTTCGATCATATAAGACAAACATAACTTATATATAATGATATAAGGGCAGAATTGAAGATAAAAGCAGGAACCGAGACAGCTAAATTCTCATGTTTCACTGTACGCCATTAACTATATATGGTTGGCTCTATACCCATATATTATTCTCGTCGTGTGACGGGACGATGGTCTGGCAGGATTTGATATGTATTTTTGCTTTGAACCATCCATTAGTAAAATGAAATAAGGCTTGTATAATATAGGTTTAACACAATGGTATCCCTTTGGTAAACAACATAGAGTCGACCGATAGTATCAATTTGCAATTTTAATCTTCAAAGAAAATTAAAGACCTAGTTTATCGATTTCAATCTTGTGAAGCTCCAATGGGTGTTTTGAATTATTGCAAACCTGGCTTTCTCCCGTCTACGATTGAAATCACACAAAATCAACATATTGAATCACATATATTCATAGCCTTATTGAGAATGAGTGTGCGAACTAAAAATGACATGCGTTTGGTATTCCATTATTCGATCATGGTCACACAGGCCGCGACTGAAGTACCTAATCAATCGATTCCATTTTCCGGATTTTCAAATTAATGATTACAATTTAAAGGAAAGAAGTAAGTGGAAAAATGCTGGCTTTCCCGATCAACTCAATTCACAAAGAAGGTGAGGGTTGAATCACACAATAATAAGTACAAGGGACAATCTCACACTCTATGGAATATTATTACGCCAATCAAATGACATGCATTAAGTATTCCATTATTTGGTCATGGCCACGGAGAAATATCAAAAGCAAAATCCATACAAAGATTAACACTATCCGTGAGGGTCGATTAGGGAAGAAGAATTTAAGTTCTCACCTGCTGTCTGTCTCTGGTCCTGCCTGTAGCCATACTTTGAAGAAGCCGTTAGTTCTTTAATATCATTGGAGATTTGGTTGTTGTTCATCATCTAACTGTAAACCTGCAAATTTGCATGAATGACCTTGGGTTCTAACAACGCTCCTTATCATAAACTTCCTAGAAGTGGATTGTGATATCTCGTTAAGGAGAGGGTTTGCTGCGTCCAGTGGTTACATTAAAAAACATCCCAAGGCAGATCAAGCTGAAGGGTACTTTTCACAAGATCCCCCACGTAGCACGGTGATTACATTGCGCCACCCGTACAGTTCCTAAAATAACTAACTCACAAGACAAGTTAGGAGTTAGGTAAGTAGTAAGTAGTTAGTTAAGGGGTTAGTTTGCAGAGTTGATTATAGTGTTTTCTATTTAAAACTTCTATTTAAGATTTATATGTATCAATGTTCACTTTGGCTTTAAGAGGTTACATTTATTTTACAACTCAAGCTTTCGATGTGTACCCCACATCATTTTTGACGAGTGAACAACAAAGATTTATATGTACAGCCCAAATGTGCCCACTATTTATGGTTATGTCAAAAACCGGAACAATGCCTGTATCATCTTGTTTTGTTTAAATCCATCTGTAAATTACAGTTAAAGTGGCAATAGGTATATCTTTAACCGCATCATGATATACTTTAAGCTTGAAGATAGAACATGCTCAATCCATAATGCAATACTAGGAAGCAATTCGAGCATTTTCGATTTATTAGAAACCAAATAGGCACTTGCACTGATGGCGAAAAGGATTATAAATTGCAAAACTGATTGGCTTTCCCAAACGATCAAAATCGTCCAAGCAGAGTTGAAGCAGAACGTCATTACCGTTGAAAACTCGCATGTTCACTAGACAATGATGATGATTGTGTCAACTAAATGAGATTTTCAGTAGTCCATCGTGTATTTGGTCGGGCAACATCAGAGCAAAATTGAATTGGCAAAGACAGAAAATAATTAATACTACTCGTCGTCATTTTACGGGATAGTACGAGTAGGATTGTAGTTCGTATCTTACATTTTCTGTCTTTCTCTTGACTCGTCTATAAAGCCTTTGCATCTCCAGGAATTGCTAATTTGTCCATTTACTTTGATTTACTTTGGGTTATTGTTCAAGGTGCAACGCATATAATTCAAAATGTGGAAATTCCGAAATGCCATCATCATTATGACGGCGCTGTCAGCATTCCTTGTCAAGCCGTCTTTGGGGATTCCAACAGATTTGGAGCTAGATTTAAATGCCGAGTTGAAACCTTTTGAAGAATGTGCCATCAAAATTGTTGTGAATAACGTTGTAAACAAGAAGCTGCTTCACCAATATGGGACAGGATTCTATCAATTGGTTTCACCTCGAATCCCAGTGATAATGAGCTTACTGCAATATAGGAAAGTCAGGAAACAAGACGCCGAACGGCAAAATTATATATTTTGTAATAGCCAGCCTTTTATCCTTGGCTCAAACCATAGACCCCATTTTGAAGCCCAGCCACCAATGCTCAACTGCGCAGTCATGGTATATATTGATCCGGCTCCCTGTGACACATGGACGCCGCCCAAGAAACGTCAAATTTATCACGTCCGCAAAATTCGCAGCGTCCCATTTCCCCCGGGATTATTTAAGCCTTTGCTACAAGACGACAACGGATATCATAATCCGTTATTTTCCCGTTTCAAAATTGCAAAAGCTAATCAGTTTCAAGTTCATGTAAGGCGGGACCGCAAGAGCGAAATAGCAGGACTCCGGTACGACATGCTCCCGCGACTTGCTCTACTTTGGCAACAATTGCACATCTGGAACTACATTGTGCCAACTCAAATCTTATTTATTGTAGATTCCGATACACCAATTTTCTCAATGTTTACTGTTCGCAATGTGGAAATGTGTGGGTGAATTAGAAAACTTTGAGAACTTGTATGGGCAATTGGATTTGAACACTATTAAATACTACTACGATCACTTTTATATACGCCGGTTTCAGTTCTCAGGAAAAATCAAATTAGTCTGGGAATCCATTGGGCACCCCAGCGCTTTAGAGGCTTTGCGACCTGTATGCAAAAACACACGCTGGCAGGTAGTGACGGGCCGCGAGTTGTATACGACTGAATTTAACACAGGGGATTCACCTTACTTTCGGGACTTGCTAAAAGCAACAAGTGTAATAGGACTATTCCTCCCTGCTTTGTTTAAGAATGTTAGCATCGACCCGACTATATCTCGCTTTCAACTAGTAGTTGTAGAAGATTTTTATCAAATTGTGACGGAGCTGGAAGATATTGCGCCGTCATTTGAGATACCTGCACACATTGCCGACAATGATGTATATTTTATTCATTGTGCCGCCATATACACAACCGGTCTGGCTACGCTTGTGGGATATGTTTCTGCGTACGATATTTACGTTTGGACCCTCATATTACTAACCGCAGTTATTACGGGCGGTGTTATCATCCTGACACTCCAGTATTCCGATCTCTTTATAAAAAAGGGTAAAATGTCGGTTTTCGATGTGGCTTTTGTATACCCCGTTTTACTATTTCAACCAAGCCCGATCAGCAACAAGGTGAAGCTTTTGGGAAGTGTCTGGACCCTGATGGGCGTCGTGTTGACAAATGCTTATCAAGGTAGAAACATTAATCTTCTAACAGCACCACTGCCAAAGCAAAAGCTGGATCGATTTGACGACATACTTGCTCACGGTTTCTCGATCCTTTCTCCGCCGAACTATTACCGTCAGGCGATTGGGCTGGGGAAATTGCTGCACGCCTCTTTGAATTGGACGAGTCCGGAATATACAATCCTTGCGAATGATACAGTGCTTAGTAAATTGTTATACAGGGGTAATTTGCATCTCTCGGAAACAGAAATGACTAAAATGCTGGAATCCATAGTGGCTTTTCATGGGAATAGCGGGGGCGTATTTACATATTTTACCAGTTCATTGTTTATAAATGACATGGCAAATTGTAGTAAGACTGCGTTTGTGGGATTTCGAAAAAGCGTCAAGGAAGTAAGATTTGCACTTGAAACACTGCTGCACCAAACTGCCCAGGTGGAACAAATTACAACAAGTCAGGAGTCGTATGGATCGTATTATAACGGTCTAGCTTTTGTAAATATTCATATCCCTGCGACGCGATTCTTAGGGCGTATTCGTTCACTGTACGAATCAGGGATGGTCCTAGCGTGGGAGAATTGGTTCTCGCGAGTGGACTCTTGGAGTGATGCAGTAGCCTACGCGAGAAATGCGACTCGGAAGGCAATACCACTTTCTCTAAGTGGTAATATCAAAGTCGTATTTTACTTGCATGGAGGCCTTTTATTAATTCCCCTTCCCGTATTCTTAATTGAAATGAGAGATCCCACTAAGTACTGGAAATTGATATTAAGAGCATTTAGCGAGGTTCAAGACGGACTAGTCAGGTACAGCTTAAGAATTGTTAATTCTAAAATTTTCCGTGTATTTTTATTACTGCTGATTGCAACAGCCGCCGTGGATATGCAAGGCCTCACCTCACCTCTATTTTCAATTTGATTTCATTGCAAATTTTGAATGAGACCAATAATTATCATTACAAAGCAAATGTGCAGAGCAAAAAGGGAAAGAGGAGCAGAGCAGCCATACCATAACATGTATGTGTTTTGATTATACTGATGATGATTGACGATTTTAGTTTTACCATAATCTATGCATGTCATCATGACATTGTAGATTAGATATACTAGTACAAAGCTCCACTTGTGAGTGGGCTATAAATCAATGACATGACAAGTAGGACACGTCTAAATAATAAGTATATATTTATTTATGAATTCCGTATATCCATACATTAGGGAAGAGATGTACATGTTGTGTACATCTCATAACTTCAGTCACAGCAGCACGTCAAAAAGAAACTGATACACACATTTTCATCATTTTATGTATACCAAGACATTTTTTTGCTGTTATGGGCTAATCTCCAATGCCACTTCCTTTGTAGTCCTCTTGCAAACAGAATATTTATTGTTTTTCTTTCCTTGTGAACTTGCTTGTTACTTGTTACAGAGTTTGGTACGAAAAAATTATCCATATCCATGCAACTAGAATGACAAGGGTGCAGAGTAACGGATTTGTGTATTCCTTAAGTAACCTCACAGCTTTTCAATGCTACCTAAACTTACTTACTTTACTTTTGAGATTATTTTATGAAATGGTCATATTTCATTATATATTACTTAATTTGCATAATTTTTGGAAAAATAATGGTTGCAATAAATTCTGTATCAAATCTAGATTATTTTTGTTTATTGCAGCTATGTGTTTCTTATGGGGTTCCTATAAATTAGGGCTTTCCTATTGCAATGTTTAGAACGACTACGAATTTGTATTATTTTAAAGTTTACAATATTAGTTACCTCCATACCAATGGTTTATATACTACCGTGCGCTTATATAGCGAATGCCTAAAGTAGGTCATGCATTTTTTAAAGATAATCGCTGTCATTTCAGTTT
>JAANSN010005480.1:0-12353 GCA_036850665.1 Dicranocentrus wangi
AAAAAAAACTTCTCTTCTTTGCGTTTAAAATGGGACGACGGCCACGACGACGTGTGTGAATGTTAATCATCATCATAATATCCATGTGCATGTGGTGTGGTGGAATGGAATGGAATGGAAGCAAGCTGCTGCTCTGCTCTCTCTGCCTGCTACTACTTACTTACTTACTTGTTGGACCTTGAATTGGACCTTGAAACAAGTTAAAGTAGGCAAACATGATGTGATGATGATGAAATGATGATGATGATGATGACTGCTTGGCTTTTACTTGCATGTGAATGCAAACTATCTATAATTGCTTTGGCTGCATAAAATAGAGTTTTATTATTATACAGATATCGGCTATCGTCTCTTTGCTATGAAATTGAAATGTATCTAAATAAAAGCTTCAATTTGGCTATTTGAATATACCTACTAGACTAAAAACGGAAGTTTATAATTGATTTTAACTGTTTTCTTCTTTCTTTTCTCCCTGCAGAACCACCGCTGTGTCCGAAATATGAATCAAGAAGAGGATGCAAATCCAGCGACGCGAATGCAAGTGGTGGTGTTAGTGTTGATGATGGTTCCCTGATATATTTCTGAAGTGATGATGACTGAGGATGATAATGATGGGTCCTGTCTGACGACGACTTGGCTTGTAATATGTCAACTATGAGAAGAAGAGGACTTTGTGACTGGGACATTTACTCCACACAGTTTATATAATAATAATACCATGATTATGATTGTGGTAACATGTTAGGAACGCGAAACAAAAAAGGGATAAATCCAAGTTATCCATATCGTATAATAATAATATACAAATATATATATAATCGTAAGAATATATATTACTCGGTATCTTACATAGTGAATTGAAGAAAGATATGCCAAAGGTTTATTAATAATAAGCGGGTAAATGTCGGTTCATGCTAAGACTTTGTAAATACAGTAGCCAAAATGTGACTTTATCTGCAGATGAATAATACTAATAATAATAAAAAGGAATACGTTTCGTTTAGTTCTGCTACAACCCTTATGACTTACTTGTCTGGTTTTTTTTTCTTGAAGAAGTTCATAAAAAGGGATTAGCTCTAGTAGCGTACGTACTGGACTGGAGTTGAGCGCTAAAGGATGTAAGATCAGATCATTTATTACGTTTACCACGACGAGGAGACACATAATGCCACCTACAATGCATTTGGCAGGCTAGCGGTAATGGCGACACTTGACATTTTTCTCCCCAACATACCTAATTTTGCTTAGAATAAGACCGAGTTATACTTGGGAGTCACGTATGCACAATCATCGCAACAAGTAGATGTATTGTTGTTTTACACAGAAACAAGTATCAAAAGATATGATTCGCATGTACCTATTGGGCCTGATAACATGAATGTTTAAGACTAGAGTACTACTACTCTTCTACTCACTCACTGATGCTTTAAAACAGTAAATTGAAATGGGTAATTTGTTTAAGTGTATACCTAAGTATATGTCTGTCGTCTTCAACATGCTCATTTATGAAAATGCCACATAAGCATGGTCTCACTAAAATCCCGTATAAAGTATATTTCTTTTAGCATCTTGTGCATATGAACCAAATATCAAGGAATATAATATGACATGACCACGTAAAAGTAAAAACTTTTGAGGAGCAGGAGGGTGGGTGATGATATGGTAAGTTCATATACTACTGATGTGGATTTTGCATAAAAGAGATCAGGATCTACACAGTTCAGTAAATACCCATGCACTTAAATTAACAAGAGATTCGTATCGCAAACAAGTGGCACTAGAGTCAAGAATCAGGAAGCATGCATATAATGTGATTCTTAGCTGGAGGAGTGAATGCAGTGAGGTCCAGGAAATTGGTACAATGGTTTCTTCGGACTCAAACTGTCACGGGGGGCCTGGATTTAATAAGTCATTCGTGAATTGAATTGGATAATGTTTTTTCATATGTAAAAAGTACATTTACCTTACCGCTTACACAGTTTTACGATTGGCCAGCAAGGAAAGGAAGCCAGGCAACAGCAGCATCGTGAAAAAATAACAAAGTATTTTGCATATTGAGCCAAAATGCAAATTATAATCAAATGTCGAGAAAAACGTAATTCATTCAACGTCTAAATCACAGGATTCGGCTTGCCTGTCAGTGAAATAAATGTGTGAACTCCACTTTTGACAATTTCTCGTTGCTCGAGTTGGCAGGTTGGCCGCCATAGTTCACGAAACCTTGACATTTTTATAAAAATTATTGACACAGTTCAACTGCCTCCTCTAAGAGTTTTAAGAATGTCAGTTTATATAACCGTTGTACAAAATGTGTGAGATTGCTCCTGGAAACAATGCGCCAAGGGCGGCGTCCCCGTTGCCTTCCACAAGTTGTGCATTCACCACCTCCCCCGAGTCTCCTTTCTCCGACAAAGGGTACAATTCTCCAACATCACAAAAGATATACAAAGGTAATATATACAAAAAAAACTTGTACAAACTTGCGGTTGATTTGCAGGGTTTAACCTGTTTCACGGAATCTAATGCCCAAGGAATTTAATGCCTAATCTAGGAATCTAAGAATTATATGTAATTATTGATTATATAGGTTGGCTAATAATGGCTAATAGGTTCGCTATACCCTGCAGTGAATTAGCAGTTTTACTTTACCATGTAAAATTTACCACGACTAACAATTATGATGATGAATGATTTTGTCACGTCCGCCCGTAACGCTTGTTTTTGAAGAATTCTGATAATGTTCGAACATTTTCAGTTATGATCAACAATTAGGAGAGCACTTTCAACTGTCAATTTCTGGGGTTCTTTCCGTTTCACTGAACCCATATTTTGAGAACGCTAAGTCAACGTGCTTTAGGTGCAACATTGGGATATGGCAAGTGTTTTAAAGGGTTAATTGATGGTGTTTTACAATTTTGATTAGAGTGTGTTTTACAGGTTGCTTAGGTGTTTTAAGGGGCTGTTTCTACATTGTTAGGTGTGTTCAACGAGGTTGATTGCTGTTGTGTTGTGTGTGTGTGTTCGTCCTAATAAGCCATCTCGCTTTTGACAACGCCTTTACTTAAAGTTACAGGGTAAAGTGGAAATATTTACTTTACTCAACGTTGAAGCTTTAAAATGGCAATATAAATGATGTGCTGTCACATGAATGAGCATTAATTAGCAGCCACCAATCATCGTTGTAGCGCAGCTCGAACATCCATATTGAGCGTCACTAATAATAATCCTCCTACGACGCACCATGCGACCAGCTCCGAACGAAAATACTTTATTACTTTATTATTACTTTTCCAGAGACACAGGACATTCCGGACGATCCGCTGACTCGGGAATGGGGACCGCGACTAACTGGCCAATGGGCAAATTTTAGCCTTGATACATTCAGAAGTGAAAAGTAATCGAGTATAAAATTACATTATGGTCCACGTGTTAGGTCTCTTTAATCGTTTTCTGTATTTTTTCATTTTACCAGGGAAGAATACAAGAAAAGTTTTAGACAAAAGATGGATCAGTCCATACATAAAATTCATGGACATCGAAAAATACCTAGTGCGACCTGCGATGCACCTGCGACTGAAGTACGACGAAAGCGGGATCCCCATAGGCAACATCGCCCGTTCCAGGTTGCATTAAACAAGTATGCAAAAATGGAAAATACAGCAGAGGAACTGGAAGTGCCAGAGAGAACCCCGAAACCTGACACGACAACTTCTACAACTAAGACTGGGAAACCCACTGACAAAAACAGAAAAGCAAGTGAAAACGGTAGAAGAAGCAATGAGTAATGTTACGTTAGTTATCACCTAGTCGTTTACACCGGTGGCAGTACAGGATCTTATATTGTCAGCAATTTCTTTCGTATCTTTACTAGTAGTAAGCAACTTTTTATTGACAGTTTGACATTGCATGGCATCAAAAATGTTCCCGATAACCGTTCACCGTTCAAAAATCAACCTCAGGTAGTGGGCAATTGCAAAACTACTTTATTATGAACGCGTTACGGCATAATGGGATAGTTGTTTTATTTTGTTTCCTTACAGTTCTGTATTTTTTGCATTTGTTTTTCCAGGAGTGAATTGTGACTTTATGTACAAATACATTTACATTTTTGTTTCGTCGTTATCACTAAACATTGATTATGCTAACTTCAATTTCGTCTTTTCCCATTCTTCTCGATGTTCTTTAAGTTTTGGTCCCCACTTTGGAGTTGGACGGAGGGAGTTTTTTATTCTCTAGAAGCCACAGAACAAGTTTTAACCTTTTATACGTATTAATTACAAAACGCTTTAAATAGTTCTAATTTACTTAATTTATAGTAGTAATGTAGTAATTCTAATTAATTATAATTCTAAATTTATACATACCTCGAAAAATGTTCCATTGGACTTGTACATGGCGTAAATCACGCCCGCCGGAATAAATAACAGGCAAATCGCCGCCAATGTCCAGCCAGCGGCTGGAATTATAATGTGTTAAAGATTAATTTCAAAATGTCATTATTGCTTTTCAAATTTTGCATTCGCATATAAGTTCTAAATGCATACCAATTGCAGCTGCAGGAAACGTGACGCCGTTATGTTTAAGGGGTTCTGCTGTTGCCAAAGAATACACCAAAATCACAGACAGGACGACAGGTATAATGAGTCCCCAACAAACCTTCCAATACCAGTTTAGCTTCATATTGAGCATGTACTCAATATCCTGGCAGATGTTACCCAGCCCGTAGAACCAGGTAATTCCAATGCACTCTAGCGTAGCCAACACGTATATTGTAAAGGTTCCTCCAAAATTGTCTACCAGGGTGAGAATAAATTGTCCTCCTGGTGTACAATATATTAGCCCGAGCAAAAAGCCCAGTCCGCAAGTAGTCATTGTCACGTAGATTTTTGGGATCTTCGGAAACTGATCGCAGACCAAGGTTATAATCGCGAATTGATAGGATACAGCACTCCCAACCCCCAAACTGAACAACATCAGGAAGAAGAGTGTAGAAAATAGCTGCAATAAAATAATGCATACGGAAACATTTTCAGGATTTTCGGATTAACTAATTAAACTTAAAACAACTAATACAATACTATAACAATAAATGCGTGCCAACCTGTGGAACATATTCAAACTTTGAAATGGCATCCGCATAGCTGACAAATACTAGTCCTGGACCACTGTCTACAACCTCCGAAACATCTTTCTCGAGTTGGAAGGCCAGATTACCCAAAATGGAGAAAACGGTGAGTCCGGCAAAGAAACTGGTAAATGTGTCCATAATACTGACAATCATTGCGTCTCTAATGATAAAAAGTAAAGTCAGCTTTACATATTTCATGGGGAAATTAACCTAAATACACACAGTATAATATACCGTTTCATTTACCAACCTGTGTACGTTGTGCCGGAAAGGGTTGAAGGACGCGTATATTATAATTGGGCCAAATCCGGTGGAAAGACTGAAGTAATTAAATAAATCAATCAATACATTTGCTATTTTAATTATGCTGTACAAGACATGCCGTTTGGAAGAAGCGTACTAATGAGACAGCAAGTAGGATGATTGTACCTGAAAAAACACTGTCCAACAGCGGCATACCAAACCTAAGGAAATATGTAATAATTAGGAAAACATGTTATTTATATTATGTATGGTGTAAGTGACGTCTGCAGCAGGTGCCTTTACTCACATTTGGATCATAAATACGCTCCCATTGGGGTGTAATAAAGAATTTAATTCCTTCCCAAGCTCCTTCTTGAAGACACCCGGTGATGAGTAAAATTAGCAAAACAATGTATGGGTAGATTGCGGTGAAGTACGCGACTTTTCCTGAGCTTTGCACTCCCCGAGCCAATGTAAAAAAGACAACCAGCCAGGAAGCCAAGAGACATAGCGACAATCTCCATTCCGGGTAGCCAATCCCATCTTCAATATTGCTCTTCTGTTTCAGTACTTCCCGTCTACACCGTGAAAATACATGAACATTACATTTAAAAATTTTGATGTCTACTAATGATTTATCATTAACATATTTACATTGTAAGTATGTTTTGGTCAACTCACTCAAAGTATAACTGGGGCAAGCTAACCCTGGTTCCATTTGTTATCCCGTTTGCCGTAGCATTAAGCATGTCGCAAACTTCAGAGGTGGCCCACGCCGGGTCACACGCTGCCCACGGGAGCGTCTTTTGGAACGAAGCGAAAAAGTAGTATACTGTAAGCGCCATCACGGAACAGTAGTAAGTGACGACGCAAAAGGAGCACAGAGTGGAGCCGATTCCAACTCCTCTAAAGAAAGGGGCCATTTCCCAGCATTTGACTTGCCCGAAGGAGCAAAATTGACCGACAGAAAGCTCGAGAAAGTACATGGGCTTGCCGATGAAAAATAATACAATAAGGTAGGGGATGAGGAAGGCCCCACCCCCATTCTGATAAGCAACAAAAGGAAACCTGTAAAAGTTTCCTATGCCCACACTCATAGCTATACAGGATAGCAGAAACTCGACCGAATTTGTCCATTGTCCTCTGTCTGGCGTAGTGCCACTCTCGGGCGAAGCACCTGTAGGTGGCAGACTAGAATCCTGGTGGTGCTGTGGTCTATCCACCTTACTGCACAGTTCTTGGGACGCGAGCACTGTAGTCTGAGATTCGCTTTGTCCTATGGGTCCCTCAGTAGGGTCGACCGTGACCCGTTCGTCAAGCGCAATGTTGTCAAACTCAAAGCCTGCATTGTCCACCCCATTATTAATAGCCGGACTCTTCTAGAAAAAATTAGAGAACCAAGTAAACATCATTATATGCTCTCTACTCAAGTTTTAAATATTATATTATATTATATTGTAAGTGTCTAACTCACCCACAGCCCGTCTGAACTTACACCAGCCATTCTTTCTAGCTTACGTTTTCCTGTCTCGTATAGGTAACTATATTATATTATATCACAACTTGAAACTTGTCACAAATCCGTCAGTTAGAGTGTTTGTCAACATCCACTCGATGCACACATCTAAGAAAAAAGTAAGCAACAAATCAGTCATTCGGTTTTACTCTTCCTGATTATCGCAAACAAAACCACGCTTTCATCTATCTTTCCCAACACAAAGACAAGAAGGGTAGCCAGCCGCACTACTGCACTGCATTATTCCTCATTTGTGAGCAAAGTGCACATACGCGAAGTCGAAGTAAAATGAAAAAGATGTAAAAGAATAACGCAGTTCCTTGCAATTGCAACTTGCAACGTCTCAACAGATTTCTATTATTGAGCAACAATTTCACGTTCACACTTCTTTCACCATACCACCACCACTACTACTGCAAACCACTCTTTACCAAAACCACCCACAACCATAACCGCATCGGTTCGCGTTCAATTTACAAATAAAGTCTTTCATTGACAACCAACCCCAGCAACTGCAACAATTATAAATACTTGTAACTGTTCAAAACTATGAAGCTGTGGGTTGTTGTTCCTGTACAACTTGTTCTCTTCTAATAATAGCCGTTCAATAATATGTGTGTGGACACAACACAAAAGGTATAAGCTGAAGCTGAAAGAGGTAAGAGTTGAAAACGGGGGTAGTCATTGCTAGTCATTGACGTGTACACAACTGAAGAACCCCTTGAAAAGTAGCAATAAGCTTACAATATTACTATTATGTATCCCATGAAAAAACATGTACCATATGCAGGCATTTACCATGTATCTCAAAATCTCTCTGTCTATTTCGCAGAATAGTAAACAATTCCACTTGTTACAACAATTGCGTGTGTATCATTTCACAGAAACGAAGCATCATGTACAAAGCTCACGCTTTAACATTTTACGCAAAAAAAATTTGCAACGTTCTTGATGCATTTTCTGTACATGTGAAAAACTACAGAGATATTATATTGGATTGGATATGTGTATAGGTAAGTCCATTGTGATTTTGTGATTTAACCCTATACAACAGGAAGAACATAATTTTATTATTATTATTACCTTCAGAGCAGGCAGTAAGCCAAATGTGTGTTTACTTTTTTTTTTCCCTCAACAAAATCATATTTACAAGAATGCAGTAATGCATAACACAAATCTTAACTTGGAGGATGATGATGATGATGATGATGTTCCCTGATAATCAAATTATTTTGATGGTGGTAGTGGTACTAATTAATATAGCGAGAGGTATTAACCTGGTCTGTCTTGGAAATGAACACTTTGCTATACTAGCAGTTCACCACCAAAAGCTATTTAGCTTGACCTTAAAACTACACACAGGCAGTGGATGAATCTAAGCGTTTTCTTATGCCTCCTCCACTTTTTTCACATGAAAATCATCCTTCAGCCTTGCCTGCCCAGGTTGTACTGTAAGTACGAAAGTATATAGCGTTCAATTCAATGTCTTCCAGAAATAGGTGGAAAAGCTCAGCTAAACCACACGGATTGAGTCACAACAAGAATGATATGCAGAGAGAGGATTCTTGCCGTGTGCGTGCCCTTGAAGCCCGTAGTGCACAAGAATCGCCAGGAGCTATATTCGATTATCAACGGGGTTCATGCTTGTCAATTGAAATAATCGCAATCCATGCAAGAAACCTGTCGTGGAATTGCCAGTACAAGAAAGAGTTGCAAATTACCAAATTTTATACCTCTGTAGTATTCCCAGTCCGAGGATCTGAAACCAAGTGGCTTTTGTGGGGGAGGCTGAGTAAATCACTCTTGCGAATGATGTGGTGCACTGCACTACTCTCATCTGCCACGACTGAATGAGCACTGAAGGTCGTAATATACGGGATGAGATAAAATCACGTAACTAAAAACCAATAAACCTTTAAAGCATACATACCTATAATAATAATATGTATGCAATTTCGAAGGAAGCTTTAATTGGATTTTGTTTTTGTACGTGGAATATTATCTGCATCTATTTTTTTGTTTAGGAGATCATATAAACGTTACGACTACGAGCTTGTTTTATAGGCGGCGTTATCACTAAAACTACATATTTAAAAAATTACATAAAAAGACTCATTAAAGTAAACCTAGTCTGGTCCGAATACATTGTGTACATGCACCATCTCATTAAGTCGGTTAATTAATCATGCGATGCGCTTATGTACGAGCCACAGCCATGAAAACGAAATCGAGCTATAGACCGACGAAAGTTTAAATGCGAGGATTAAAATATTATGGGTTTTGTAATGAGAGATTAAAATAATTGAGGATATTTATGCATAATTAAGAGCTCGTGTGTACTCGCGGAACTATATGTTGTAATAATGTATGGTTTTAAACACCTCCGATTCCAGTTTAGATTGGATTCGCGAGGTTTTGTTTTTTGCAAACGTTTGCAGTTTTTAAACCTACATACAAAAATTTGTTTTGATAAGGAATCCCTCATAATCCCAAACTATGAATGCAACTGATAAGATTTAATTGATGTACTCTCCTTTGTAATGAACTTGTTACAAAAGGTTGTTGATCGTTTGGGTCAGTTCATGCAATTTGCGTAGCACACAAAGACTATTCCTTCACTGAACAAGTGCTTTATGCCTAATTAACTAATTTCTTTTAATAAAAAAGAATGCAAATTGTCATCACCGCTTGTGTGCAGCCACCTGCATGCATGCACACGCAACTTGTAGGGACTTGTAGGAATTTTAGGAATCTTCCAAAACAAAAACACCTCATTGTGTTACACACACACCATCACAGGAAGAGTTACGTGTTGTTACTACCATCAAATCTGCCACGGATGTAAATATGAATGTAGAGATTAACAAAAGATTTTTTCCCTTGAATATTCATGATATCATCTCCCTCTCAATCAAATAATTTGCGAATTGTATGCCGTAGCATAAACACATTCATACTAACACCTCATATTGCTACTACAAACTTTTCTAATTATAGGTTTAGCTTACTCTTTCAATATTTACGTATATCACTGCGGGCTACTTCCTTCTTCACGCAAATAAGAAAACTATATTTCAGACAAGAAAGAAGCAATTTAGAAAGGAAATGTCTGCAGATCTGCAGTTAATAGTAATGCATTACATGCACTAGTTTCTCATATTGCGAATTTTCTATACCATGCGAAACGGAAATAGAGCAGAAGTTCTACTTTTACTATCGTTGCGAAAAAATTTTGCGCTATAATCTGCAAAACCATGATACTAGGTCTGAATAGAGAGGCAGGTATGTATAGTGATAATGACCATGCGCACGTTGTAAGGACAAAGGAATTGGTCAAGGTATGGGATGAGCATGCTCCAATTTCCCACTGAAATAATATAACACGCTTCACATTACCAAGTTAAAAAAATATTTGGAAACGGTGGTTAATTCTCCTATTTTGTTTGCACAGCCAAGAAAATTGTTTTCAAAGGTATCCGTCTGAAAATTACATTTTGATTTGCTTACCACAAAATGAACTTTTTGGCCAGTTTTAGCCTTTTCCCAGATTCATTTACGCTGATATAACCAGTTCAGTAAGATCTGTTCTTCTGCATATATCCAAAATGTAATTTTGTTAATGGTAGAAAACCTGTAACTGTAAAAGAGGCTCCCTTTGAAACGACCGACGCTTGTTCTAGAGATGACAGTTCACATCACTTCTATTAGACGTTGATTGAGGGATTCTTTAAGTCTATAAACTGATTCTCCAGGAAAGCCGGCGAATCCACATTATGAGAAATAATTTATAGGATAAGCCCGGATAAGGACATTGACACATTCACTTAAACACAATTTAGCATAGTCAGATGGGATACGAATGCCGTACACATTTTAATGAATCTTCATCCTTACTACTCATTACTTAATCGTGGCTATCAGGTTAATGTCAGGTAAACTGGGCTAAAATTCCCAGTAATAATAGTTGCCCCTATCAAAGATTCCAAATAACTGATGGTAACTTCGTGTTTACATCATATTAACATGTAGTACGTCTGAAGAAGATGGCACTTGCATTTTGATGTGATTGATTCCATGTGAAGTTGTCATCATCATTTGTCAAAATTTCAATAGCGACTGATTACGTGTGTCAAGGTGGGGAAATGTCCCAATTGTGCACAATCAGCATGTCGTCGTTATCACGATTACTACAACACGTGCACAGTTCGGTGTACGCTAACTTGGAGAAGTCGCATGATGCTGATGCTACGCTGGAGTTTGTAGGGGAAATCTTTGAGGAAGCTGGAATTAAATAGTATAAAACAGGCTTACTGCGTAAATTCACACACATAGTATACCATCCTTGATCGTGACAATGCAATGACAAAATCTACAAGTTGAAAAGGTAAATGTGACAATGAACTAGAGGTATTTGGGATTTTCATAATAAGTAATGCCAATCCAATTTCTAAAAAAAATTCCATTCTCTTGGATTGTGATTGGATTTTCCTCTCGATGGATTTTTAAAGCATGAGAGAACGTTGCGTTGATGGATAAGAGCTGATAGAACGTGAAATCCCAAAATGAGACTGACTACATGCATCCTTGTGTTCATACATGACAAGTGACACTGATGAGACAATTCCAAGTTGATGTTATTCATGCACTAATAAGGTTACCGCCTCGCCACATTAACTTTCATGACTGATATATATATTGTATAAGCATTTTTGTTTAGTATTCATTTGTATTTCACAAGTCATTAAATCATAAAACGGGATATGACGAGTTTGAGCTTTTTGTAGTGATTGTGACACCGCACCGCACCGTGCAGATAAACGAAGTCGAAGTGCAAGCAGGTGTGTCGTGTCAAATGTTGTAATCCCGTCATATCCTTTCCAATTTACTCAATATTGAATTATTGATAAAACGATGATGGTGATGATGATGATGATGACAGTTATACGGGATTTAGAAATTGGCACTAATTCTACAATTGTCAAAACTGACGACTGACTTCAGAGACAGACATAACGTCCTTTATCTCTTATCGTTATTACTAATCGTAAGTATATTAACACAGATTAGTTGAATTTAATTAATTTAACGAGTAAATACGTCCAAACACAATGAATAATAATTGCAAAATTGCATATACATACCTATAATGTCTTATTTCGGAAACATAAAAAGCAAAGTATGCATTTAAAAAATAATGTAAAACCTTGTATGCAACAAAATAAATAGTTGCCAATCGTGTTTGAAATTTTCGATTCAATTTAAATCCAGCGATTAAGTTAATTTCAAACTAGACTTGGATTGAAATGAGAATTGAATTGGGATTGGGAAAGCCATTCAAGTAAAAGAACCCGACTGACGATGAGTTTTAAAGAAAATAACAAATATGGTTTACTAAAATTAAGTGTATGTATTAGCATTTTCGGATATACACTATGCCGATTTGGAATAATTAGTCTTCCATGTAGT
>JAANSN010005481.1:0-12350 GCA_036850665.1 Dicranocentrus wangi
AAATTGTGCTAGAGTGAGACACGAACTATAAGTGTTTTGGTAGGAAGATCTATTACAATTTGTAACTGATACTGATAACACTATAAATAAAGCTATCTATCTATCTATCTCGCCGAGATTGGGCGGCCGATGTAGTTGAGCGTGTTCCGCCATCTCTGAATGACTCCGGCTAGAAAAAGTCTCCCACGACCTGCTGCTGCTCATTTGATGATGATATTGTGATGCCACATTCTCCTCTGTAACAACTTCCTTGGTTGGTTCCTTTTTAATTATATTGCCATCCTCCACCTCTTCTTCCACCTTTACATCAACCTCCACCTCCACAGTTTCGGTACCGGCTGGGAAAGAGTTCTTCGGAATGAATTGATTAATTATTCCACCAAATGATTCCCCTTCAAAACTGTCGGACGACACTAGCTGGTAGACTTGAGGCTAATGGAATAGTCAACAGACGTTTTTTTCTTGTATGTCTTCAACAGTTTCTTCTTCTTCTTTATCTTCATCATCGTCATCATCAGGATATTCAGGATGGTCAGCTATTCCACCACCTTCAGATACCTGTAAGGCCATCAGTCTTGTAACCAAGTATTCCTCAAGGTGAAGGCAAATCATGTGCCGTTGAACGTTGCATTTTATGGTGTTGCAGATATGAGAACAGAACAACAATTAAAGCGTCCCCTTCCATCCTTGACCGACTTCCAGCTCATGAAAAACGTCTCCCGGTGGTGCAAATAGGTGTGGTGAGTTGTATGCTGTGGATTTCGAAAGGTTGCAGCACAGTGTTGACACTTGAGGGGCTTCTGGCCGGAATGAGTCAGCCGATGGTATTGGACTGTGAGGGCTTGGTATAATTAAAGAATAAGGACCTCTGCAAATTTAGGGTTTTGACAATTGGAATTACTATGGTCAAAGCATATAATATAAAAGGAAATTCATTATCAGTTACGGTGTCCATCGACTGATCTCCTCCAAGTTGAACATGGCTACACCTCCGTTGCTATTATTATGCTCTTCCGGCTCCTCTGCTTCGTTGTCCACCTGGAAACTTTTTATATAGAGATTTTTTAAAACCTTATAAAATTACTCGCCAAAAATTACTTAAAATATATCAAGAAAATTTTAGACAATTATTTTTACCATCAAGAATGGTGGTCTTCATCAGCTGGGGCGTATTTAGGGGCAGGCATGGCAGGCACTTGCCTGCCCCTGGGAATAGAAGAATGAAAGATTTTTTCCCTAAAATTGATTCGTAATAATAAATTCCCAGGGTAAAAATTGGTTTAACGTGTTTCTGACTGCCTTCGCGTCGTTTTCAGGAAATTAGTAGGTCTAAATATTAGTAACTTTGATAACATTGATACTCCTTTTAGTCATAAGTAGTCATAACCCACTAAACAAAACTACTACTCTGAAATATAACTTTACATGCCAAAATAAAACGCCAATCGCGACGGCAATTATATAAGTGGCATTTGGAATATTGCGTAATGGGAATACTATGTTACTATTATTCTTGGAAAAATAAAGGATTAATGAATTACGTGTTGATTTTTACATGCTCGCTTTAAAGTCTAACTCCACTCCTTCAAACCAATTTCAGATAAACTAATCTCCACATGCCTAAAACCGTTATGATGAAATGTCACTAAGAGTTTTATTGAGTCGATTTTATAATTCAAAGTAGAACTATTTTCTGCAAACTTCTGAAAAAATCATGCATATGAATATGCATTTTATATTAGTTTTGTGACCTGATACCGATTCTAAACGAAGGTTGTAAATACTAAGGATTGTATAAACTTTCGTCTCCAACTTTGCAGGAAATGTTGTTGACCAAAATGTCTCGCAAAATTGGATTCTGCGTACGCCAATTTGTCAAATGAAAATTTCGAAGAAAACTGAGTAATTTGAAAATGACATATTTTGGTCGTATATAAGTTTTAGAAAAATGAGTGTCTTGTTCGTAATCTGAATATTAAGTTGTAAAGAATCGACATTTCTTTCCTCTGAACGTGAGGTACTTCACATCAGGTACTTGTTAGTGTCAAGTTTCAAGTTAAAAACATTTAATGATCTCAGAATCAGAATTAACTTTCCCTGAAGAGATAAGATAAATTTCTGAATTTGCTTCATCTACACCTAGCGTTGTTTAAAAATGATTTTAAAATTTCGTTGGAATAGAATTTTCTAAATCTCATGCAAAAATTTCTGTAGTTGATGCAGTTACCAGTTTGTTGAACCTATACTACTTAAAATTCACTTCGTGAAATTTGGGGAATCGCAAACGAATTTAGCATGTCGAAAATCATCTGCTCCTGGATTGCTAAATATAGTTTGTAAAAAATCTGATTTTAGTTGTTTCCCGTTTCCAATATAAGTACATTAAATAATGGCCTCAATGATATTTTTTGTTAAATGGAATACGATTATATATAATTATGTATTCAATTTTTTGTTACAATGTTCGGTGTGCCTGCCCCTGGGTTCGGGTCTGGATACGCTAGTTCATGGTAGCCGAAATTTCGTCCAAGTACTTGGTTTTGAAAGTTCTGGACGGGTCCTGTAATCTGCCCCTGCTCATGGAGATAATGGTGGTTGCATTATGTCCTACAATGTACCTGTTCCACTTGTTGGCAGTCGGTGGGGCAGGACGTGTCCATTCAATCTCCCTTGGTTTTCTGAAAAAGCTCATCACGGAAGGAGTGTCGTGCAAACTAAATTCATGCGACTACAGGTTCGCTCGTCATGGCCTCTCAAATTGCGGTTTGGAGAGTCCAATTTCATCGAGGCAAGCACGACCCTGGTCATGCTATGACCGGTGACCCAAGATTATGTCGGTAGCCGGTGGCCCGGTGACCCAAGAATGCGTCGGTAGCCGGTAGCCCTGTGACCCAAACATTGGTCGGTAGCCGGTGGCCCGGTGACCCAAGAGTATGTCGGTAGCCGGTAGCCCGCACACCTCTGGTGGTGAGTGGTGAGGAGGAATAATATACATCACAGAGGTTCAACCTGTAGCTCTCAATTCTTCTCCATGCAACAGCACACTTGATGGTTGCTGGACGGGAAGATGAATATGAGTTTTGTCGATCACCTAACATGCATGACATGTGTGCACTGACTGTGCACTTGCTGTGCATAATATGTCCTTCCTGTGTTCCCTTCCACTTTCTTTTGTTTATTACAAAGATTCACCATGAACAAGAGTATTGGTGTTCAATGTGGAGTGCCTATCCAGATATTGCAATGAAATGAACTGCATTAATGCATTGCGCACATATGCACCCAGCAGCAGATCTATATTCAGCATTATAAGATGAATGGACGGATGGAGGATGTTGTGCAACTTGTGCATGCATTTCTCGCTGCTACTTATATTCAGCATTGTTGTTGTGTTGACTTGTGAGCTCTATCAATCTGAAAGGTGGATTCTTGGTTTTTCTCAAAAAAAAGAAACAAATATTTCAAAATATTTTAAAACGTGAATTCCTGTTGAACTCTCCTCGCTGGCCTGGACATGACCACCCAGAGCGAACATTATCACCTCCCCACTGGGGAACCCGAAGAACCCCCGATTTGTATACTTTGCCTCAAAGAGAGTGATGGGTTGACTGAAAGCAGTTCCTTTCATCAAAATAGTAGAAGAAGAAGCAAAAAACATGATTATTATGTTCCGCTTGAGAGGTTCCTGGGCTCACCAGCTCTTTAACTCCGGATTTATTACTAGTTTCCAACAAACGTGTCCAACCTGCTCCCTCCTGCTGGACAAGTTTACGGCGCTGTATGGAACGTGGAGGAGGATGGAGTTGGAGCTCGAGTGGAGCATCGAGAGGATAAGGGACATCATCGAGAGCGCCGATCGAGTTTCCTCCAGAATTGCCTTTGTGAAGAAGAGGAAGAGACATGATTCGGAAAAGGGGATGGAGGATGAGTCTTACTTGAATCAAGTGGTGGAGTGGAGGCGAAATCTTGTTCGAACATGTAATAAATAAAATCTAGTTTAGTTGACAATTGACAACAATGATGATCTTAATCAAATCAGGAAATCAAACCTGCAATCAATATTTTTATTCTTAATTATTCTTCTCAATTATTGTATAATTTCAGGTAAGAGGAAACTGCTGGGGAGCTTTCCGAAAATAAAACTGTGCAAGTGCGACGAGGAGGCAAATGAGCGTCATAGTCATAATGAACCCTTTTGCCATCGAGAAATGGGGGTAGTAGTTGGACGAAGAAGTAACAAGTTGCCAGTAACAGAGGAGCCCGATAGTTCCCCCACCAGATCCCCCGATTGTTGTGGTCTCCTCAATTCTCAAAATGGTTCATCCGCCCTGACCCTCCTCGGACAAACTGAATCGGAGCCTATCTTACGATTAGTTTTGAAGGAGGAAATAGAAAACCTGGTGGAACCTCACCTCCAAGAAGGTAATATAATGTGGTCGTTTTGGCACTTTTAAAGGTCCTTAACATTTCGAAACAGAGAATAATAATAATAATAATAACATATTTCTTCACCTTCAGGGCTACTCGTGGTTTCCACTCCTTCAAACACGGTTGGAAATCATGTGACTGAAGAAGGGGAATTTTTTGCAAGTTTCTCTGGACCTCCTCCTCCGGAATGTGATGAGGATGACGATTATCAAAGTTTGGGGGACGAGCTGCTGATGGAAACAAGTGAAGATTTCACGGAGTCGAGTTTCAGTTCCGCCGGAGCATTTCAGACTGACCAATACCAATCCCCACACATTGCATCAATAGTCAAAAAAGAGACAGTAATTGGAGGGATCGATGATGATGGGGCCTGTACCGAAAAAACAATAACTGCTCCAAAATTAAATGAACCACCTCAGCCAGGAGGGGAACTAACCCCAGGAACTATTTTTAAAGAGGAAAAATTAAATGTAGGAGGAGAGAACGAGGATCTCAGTAATATTTCCAGACTTAGAGCAAAATTCCGCTGTCATCAGTGCAGCAGCAAGACATTTTCCACAAAGGAGAAACTTGACACTCACCTGGAAACCCATGCTGATGATGATGATGATGATGAGCCTGAGGATAACTCTGACGGAGTTGATCCGGATTCCAATCTATCAAGTGGTTCGGAATACCAGAATGGTGAAGACTCCGACGAGAGTGACCTTGAAATTAGTTCTGAGGGCGAACAAGACTCTGAGGATATCAAGGATAACCCAAATGGGGATAAGCACCACCACAAAAGTAGCCAAAGCCAGGATGATCCACCACCACCACCTCCCTCCTCTACACCTGGCCAACCCCAACCTCCATTAGCACCGGACAAACGGCATGGTGATAAAATAGATAACAACGGAAGTTTGGGCACTTTTGCTCCTATGAAACCACCCGCAAAAAAGATTATAAGGACCGACCGCTGGTGTTCCATTTGCCATCTCGAGTTCACATCCCCGAATCTCTACAAAAGGCACTACGCCCTCCACCACGAGCTGGCCAATGTGGTCCACCCCGAGGCCGTGCTGAGGTGTACGCAGGGTGGGTGCGACGCCTACTACCTCCTTCCCTTCCAACTGAGAGACCACCTCTTTCGCGCCCATGGTGTAAGTCTCGATAACGAAAAGAGGACCAAGTTTGACTGCTCCGTGTGTCAACAATCCTTCACGGAGGCAGGCACCCGGCGGAAACATTTTGCACGTTGTCATGATCTTGGCAAGCTCCAGAATCCGGCGGATGACGTGCTCAAGTGCGACCAGCCCCCTTGCACCGCCTACTTTCTCCAGGCCCGCCAGTTGGAGCTGCATCGGGGGGAGTTCCACGGGAAGTGGTATGAGTGCTCCAACTGCGGGAAAGAATTCCGATCCCGGACGGAGCTAAAGAAGCACCGGTACGCCACACACAAGAATGAGCTTGACCTCTCATTTTGTTGTGAGGTGGAGGGTTGCGACAAAAAGTTTGAGTCAGAGAAACATCTCCAGTGGCACACCAACTGGCACCAGAAGAACGACTTTGAGCCGGTCAGTTGTCCCAAGTGCGACAAGGTGCTGAGGGGCAAGGATGCCCTCAAGATGCACATGTTTTCTCATCGGGAGCGAAATGCCAGAATAAAAATCAAGTCGTGGGTTTGCGAACAATGTGGGAAAGTGTTTAAACAGAAGAGCAGGCTAGCCATTCATTACAAGTCCCATGCTGGGTCAGACTCGTGGGAGTTCCAGTGTGCCACCTGCGGGAAAAAGTGCATCAGCAAGGGGAAGTTGGAGGAGCACTTGAGGACCCACACGGGGGAGAAGCCGTATTGCTGCGAGCACTGCGGAGTGTACTATGCTCACAAACACAACCTGAGGATTCACGTAAAGCAGGAAGCATCCCGAGGCCGTTTCCAAAGAAGGATCATATATGTAATTAAATTAAAGATTTACATAATCTGACAAGTAGATGATGGTTTTGACGTCATGCTTCTTTCTTGTATGATTTGTGTAACATTATGTTTGTGAAATGACTCTTGGTGTGTTCGCCAAATAATGACGGAAATTTGACAGCAGGCACAGGGGGGTATGTTTCGTTTAAAACACAATTCTTTAATTAGCTGAATAAATGATTTTGTTTTGTATCGAAAATATTATACAAATATGACATTTTCCCATAGGTTTTAAGTAATTATATTCCAAGTAAATATATTGTCATTGTATAATACTACGGCAAATCTTACGATTAGCGNCCATAGGTTTTAAGTAATTATATTCCAAGTAAATATATTGTCATTGTATAATACTACGGCAAATCTTACGATTAGCGTGCAATTATTTATTTATCAACTCTGAGTCTACTTGTCAGCTACTGCTGTCGCCTGAGGGTGCCTCTTGGTTTGGTGGTCTTTCAATCTATCTTTGCGTGAAAACGCCATCCCACAGGTCTGGCAACTGAATGGTCTCTCTCCAGTGTGGGTCCTCATATGCCGCTCCAGCGTATGCTTCGAAATCCACTTTTGTCTACAAACTGAGCAGTGAAACTCCCACGAGGTCGGACCCGAGTGAATCTTTGAATGTAACTTTAATGCTGACCTGTTGCGAACTGACCTCTTGCATATCTCGCAAAAAATCTGAGCCCGAGCACCTGACTTCCTCTCATCGTGAGTCGCAACTTTTTTTGACTTCCTCTCAATCCCAACTTTTTCTCTGCCCTTGTGCCAAAATCTATTATGCCGCTCCACCTCGGCTGCGGACTCAAATTTCTTGGCGCATCCTCCCACCCCACAGGCAAAACTGAGGTCGAGCTCCTTGCTGTGAACAGCGTAGCGGTGCCGTCGGAGGTGGTACAGGCTTCCAAACTCCTTTCCACAGTTTTTACAGCGCCACCGGCTCCCCTTTCCACTTGTCATCTTCCGCCCGGTACCCAATTGACGGCGCGCAGCAGCCTTGGCACTCTTCTTTCCTCGTCCTACCTTGCGACTCACCACCTTCCGTCCTTCCCTCCTTATTCCCTCCTTGTGCCAAAACCGATTGTGCCATTGCACCTCCTCTCGAGACTCAAACTTTCTTTTGCATCCGGCCACCCCGCAAGGGAATCTGAGTTGAAGCTCCTTCCTGTGGATGCTGTAGCGATGCCTTCGGAGACTAGTCGCGGTTGCGAGTTCCCTCCCACAGAGTCTGCAGGGGAAGCCCTTCCCATGCTCCCGCCAACGGTGTAGGTCCAAATCTGCCTTTGTCGTAAACCCAGCGGCGGCGATGCACTTTGGCACAACACATTTATGAAGAGTGTCCCTGCCCCGATGAGCTCCAGTCTTGTGGAATTGCAGCTGCTTCTGAGTTCGAAAGTAAGCGGAGCATCCAGTTGCATTGCACCGAACAGTGTCTTTGGACCGCACCCCATGTTGTTCCTGGTAATGTCGTCGGAGATTGGCGCTATTCGAAGAACTAGCGCTGCATACTCTACATTGATAATATTGAACTCTTTGTGGCTGGCGGGATGTTTTCTTCTGGTCATGGAACAGCTCCAGGTGTCTCTGAAGCTGGCTGTTGAGAAGAAAGTAGGCGGAGCAGTTGGACTCGTTGCATTTTAGAGCGGGCGGCGGGCTGCTGGAATCCCCATCATCCTGGAGAAAGTGGTGAGTCATGTAGTGTCTTTTGAGGCCATCCCGTCTTCCAAGAACCACTCTGCAGACGGAACAAATGTATTGATCCTTCCTTCTTCTCGACGAGGAACTACTCTTTCTTCGGAATTCTTTGTCACTTTCTTCAGCAGCAGATGTTAGCACAATAATATTATCACTCTGACAGTCGGATGAGCCACTTGGTCCACGAGGTTCAATAGTCTCATCAAATTGATTTTGTGGCAGGTCGTTTTCTCGCTCGGCATCGGCATGAATGTAAACTGATGGTTTCAGGCTGGGCATTTCGTCTTCTTCATCATCACCACTACTTGAAGATTCAGCCTCATCCAATAGTATGCTCGTCAATACTGGCGCTTCTAATCTCACCAGGGAAAGAAGTTCTTCTGGGAAAGAGCTGGGATCTGCATTTGGAGTCGGATCGCTGAACTCGTCGTCATCAGCATCGTCATCACTCATTCTCGTTATGTCTAAATCTTGACGACGACATTCTTCAACAGTCGTGGCTGCTGTCATGATTATCCCTGGTTGTTGTTGTTGTGCTATAGGGTTGTTCCCCATCCACTCGGAACCGGCTGGTAATGGTAAAATTACATTAGTATTATTTCTGGCTTCTTTGATGAGCTGGGTTTCGCCCATCATCCTTTCAAACTTGAGCTCCTTTTCCAATACTAAAATTGGTTCGGACTCATCAATCCTGTTAACGGAGGAACTTGGGGGAGGAACTGGAGCTACTTGACTAGCAAGTTTCACCGGTTCTTTAGTTGTTGTTGATGATGTATTTATTGTGGCGTCACTCTCCTCATCTCTCTCCTCCTCCTCCAACTTGGCTAGGTTCACCTTTGGAAAGCTTCCCATCAGCTTTGCCGTACCTGTAATTAAATTGTAATCAAAATTGAATATAATTTCAACTAATAATACAACTTTTCTTTCGGTGCTTGTTTACAAGTATATTATTGGTATTATATTTGCGGGTCCTTTTATATACATTTTTGGATAAGCTTCCTTCTCCACTCCTGCACTTGTTTCACCTTCTTCGCCCCCGACGCCGACCCCTTCCCCTCCATCTCTGTGTGATGATATTCCTCCACATATTTAATTCGAGAGGGAACTCGATTAGCAGCCACCATGATGTCCTTTATCATCCCAACTTTCCACTCCAACTCCAACTCGATCCTCCTCAGACGGGCGTACAGCTCAGAAAACAGCTCCAGGAGGAGCTCACAATCGGAACAAAACTGGAGGAAGCTGGAGAAACTGGTGGTGGATTTGGAGTGTGTAAACTGTACTCCCAGAAACCTCTCAATTGCCACATAATTGGAATTCCTGTTTTGAGAGGAGGATGAGGAATTATCATCCTCAGTTAAAGTACGCTTGAGACAAAATACGCAATATGGTGGTGCGGGTGTCCCGCTAACGGATGGATTTTTAGTTCCAAAAGACATGTCAACAGAGCCACTTCTCGAGCGGACCGGAGAGTGTTTCACCCAGTGAGTGATTGATTTTGGAGGAATCAAAACTCGGAGTTTTTTCTACCTACCTGTAGCTCACAATTCTTCTACATGCAATGCAACACACTGAGGACTGCTGGACACGCACGGGAGACGGGAATATGATTTTTCCCTAAAATGCATGTGTGAAGCATGTGTTGTGAACGGTGCACTTGTCCTTGCCGTGTTCCCTTCCACTTTCTTTTGTTTACAAAAATTCACCATGAGCAAGAATGCATGGTGTCATTGACGTCCAACCCGAATGTGGAGTCTCTCTATCCATTGCAATGGATTGCAAGCAATGCATGCATTACTACAACCAGATCTACATTCAACATTATAGGATGGACGTGCAATCCGTGATGCATTTCTCCCTGTTTTCATGGTGAGTGAACTCTTTCATTCTGAAAGGATGATCCTCCTGGATCACTCTCTTGTTGTAAAACCCTCCTGCTGCTTGTATCTGTATCCTGTCGCTCGGATTGAACTAACAATTATACAATAATGTAAAAGGTAAGGAGTAAAGCGGCCGGACATATCATAAAAAGTCAGAGGCAGTCCACTCACTAAAATATTCACACATGCCACTTTAAAAAATTGACACTCAACCTCAAATCCATCCTAATTATCAGAATACTAAATACGATTCGAATCAAGCACAGCTTAAGTGTTTAATTTAGTACGGTTTGCTGGGCTGCTGAATGAATGAGGACTGCGTGCCAGCTTCTTTTTTAGACAAAGGTCCCCCTTGTTTTAGACTCAATTCCCCACTCATCCTTTTCCGAACATAACTTGATAAAGAAACAAAATCCAAATGCACAAAGGGAACAAAAAGGGTCGATGGATGAAAGAGAGGACAATATTCACAGCTACTACCTCAGCTACTCCTTATTTCTGATGTTAAGTATAACTTGTCCCCAGTGGGTTCACTCACAAGGGCTCAGGCTCTAGTGAGTTATGAGTCGTGTTCGATCCCTTCTGGTGGCAGGGATGGTTGCATCGTTGCATGTGGTAGAGGGATGACGATCGTTTATATGCATGAATGGAAGATGGGCCGATTGTATCTCATCAGTCTTTCAGGCTTGGGATCATCAGTCGAACTGTTAATCATCAAATCCTAAAAGTGATATAAAAAATAACTGACCTCCCACATAATATGCAATCAACTTTTGCAATATATAATTCATTTACAAAATTCGTTTTTTTTACTTTTTGGACGGACCTGTAGTATGTCGTGAGTGTGCCGTCATAATCCTACCATTTCTCCATAATCCAAATTTGTTGGACGTCAAACTGCGAAACTGGGTTTCCCAACTACTTCCCATGTCGCCGCCACTTCCTCTTTCTTGGAGTATTAACGCGTTGGCTAACTGAGAAACCAAATGGACCAGGTGTGATCTATTGGTGTGCCTGCTTGTATAGTTTAGAGGCACTCTGTGTTGACTCAGACCTGGGTTCAAGCGATTCGATCTGCTGGAGTTAAAAATGGACGCCCAGTCCACCCTGTCCGTACTTGTCGAGTGTAGCGCCACCACCGAAAATATGTCATACTTGTTTTCTACCAGTTCCCGAAACTCCCGGAATGGGATGGGCCTCAGTGGGGATGTGATTCTAGTAATGTTCTCCCCCGTGTACGCGTTGCTAAGAACAAGACCCATGAGGAGATAAAGTCCGGCCAATATCCGGAACCGTCCATCATCCGGGAATCCTTGCTCAAGCAGGGTTTTCATGCTGGAAAGTATCCAGTTAGTCCATCGAGTACAAAGAGTCTGCCTGCTGCTGCTGCAGCAGCCCACCCCTCCAACCGACACATCTTCCATTGCAAGACGGGAAGCGGGGATGAGGAACAGCGCAAAAGCAAGTGTGGTCAGCCAAGTGGGTAAATCATAGGCGGAAAGCAGCTCCTGAAAGGGGTGCAACCCCCGGCGCATCCCAGAGCAAACAACTTTCAATTTTATCGGGCTGAAGCTATACCGCGAAGCTGAAAAAAGCTTGGGCGGACTTCTGTCGATTCCCACGGAGGAATGGAGCATCAAATCAGTTATAACGTCCTCACATCCGCAATGACTCCGGTTGTTGTTGTTCCCTTGTGTCATCATTTGAACGTGACAGTAGTAGGAGGAGAAGGAAAGCCCTCCTGGATTATTATAATCGAGCTGATAGCTGTCATTTCCAAACACATCGGCCAATAAACCCACTTTGTGCAAATCTGCGGCTTCCCCGCCTACACACTGGCTAAATACTTGAATCGGATAGGATTTCCAAGGAGGCTTCTGAAATTGACCTTGCGAGCTGCCAACAGCTAGAAGAGAATGCAACTCCTGGAAGTCGTAAAGTCGCCAAATGATGTTGTCCGTTTTTGAGTTGACAGTCTCAATCTGGCTATGGAGCCAGGAGGGATTGGGCTGGAGTGAAGGTGACCATTCAAAATCATAAATCTTTTGTGGAATGAGCCTCGTGCATCCAGATGTGTAAACGACCTTTTTAGTTATATAGTTGAAATGATCATCCCACGTCAGTTTTTTGTCAATATATAAACCCAGAATCTTTAACATGTCAACTCGTTTCAATTACCTACTCTTTCCTACTTTGAGTGTTATATCAATATTTTTATAGCCTTAGGTATACCACACACCATGTATTCAGTCTTATCAGTATTAAGTTCCAAGCGGCTCCTCTGAAGCCATTTGGATACTTCATTTAGGTCCTCATTTATTTTATGTACAATATTTTCTAATTCTCTAGGTTTACCCCTAGGCATCATAGTGCTGTCGTCAGCAAACATA
>JAANSN010005482.1:0-12348 GCA_036850665.1 Dicranocentrus wangi
ATATTTATTTACGGACTAAAATTATCTATCATTATTTTATCCCGCGACAGGCTTTACTTGATTAAATATTATGGAACAGGCTGTTTTGAGTTATTTTTAAGGAATTTCTATCAGCAGATTATAATTAAATCATAAGTGATGGATGACGCATTTCACGATAAACTCACATAGTTTTTAAACTACTTATTTTCGCATCAAAGGCTTATTAATCTCCTGAGCTGTGCCACGCTTTCCTCACGAGGATTATGAAAAATGCGTCAAAGTTCTTGATTGTGTGTGAGGATTACATATATATCAATCATTCAGACACATTTTCTGACAACCTTTACCATCATCAGCAAATATAATTTTACGGTGTTTAATTTTATTATTGCGAATAAATAGTCGGGTGATATGATATGAATAAAGGCAAGATTGTAATAGTAGTAATATGATTTAGAATTTTACTACCTATGTACTTCATAAAACTCTGGCCGAAGGTGTTGAGTGAGAGTAATGAGGAAATTGACGGGGTCATTGCATTATTTTAAACGTTTGGAAACTCCTGCCGAGTCATATGAGGATGAGGTCTGGAGTGAGCAATTTCGAACACACATATATATTATTATTGGTCAAGGATTTGCATTCAATTCACACAATCTGCCAATTTATTGCTTCTTCATTGGTTGATTGTATCAAAATTGATTTAGGGGAGTCACAAAAATATTCATGGGGTAAATTTTTATGGGTTTATAATTTTAATTATTGCTAATAGATAAAAGGTTATACGTATGTATGTATAGTCTAAAATATGTATCAATTTACTTACAATGGACGAATAAAAGTTTTACATATGACGACACTTCACTTATTATACAGCTCAGTTTATTTTATTTTATATTAAACTGGAGCATGCAGGTACTCCTGACGGATCATGAAAGCAAATTTTTACGACATAATACAGTACAAAACAAACTACAAGTTTGTCGAAACAAGAATATATTTACAAGTTGTTGTTACATATATATTGTTACACGTTGGATTGAATTATAATCATGTACAATGTTATACGTAGCAAGATATCTTGGATTTTGAATAAAACATATTTTCAGACAATGAAACATACCGATTTACATTACATGACGAATATAATTTTTTAAGTTCGGTGAGTACATGAGGCAGCCCTAATTATTTCCGAGAATTTCAATTTCAAAAACGATCTAATTACCAAACGGAAGTACTTGCAAACATTATTCCTCGTTGTCGCCATTTTGTGGAACAGGTAGGCACTCAAAGTTCATCACACGCCGAAACTTTGCGGTCTCGTCCTTGTGCGCCTTTTTACATGACAAAAATTTGAAAGTGTTTAGTGTCTTATAAATTGAATCAATCACATATCATATCACTCAAGAAATGCTAAAGAAAGGTAAAACTTACATAATAGTCTCCAATGCTAAACGACTCCAGAGAAGGAAGCCGAATGAAGGTGTGGACCAGTGAGAAACTGGATACGAAACTTTCCTCCATGTCGTAATCTCTCAGTTCGATATACTTTAGTTCTGAAAATACATAGAAATTACCAGCAATTTTAATTAATTTCAATGGATGGACGAATATAAAGCACACTTCAGTTGTGTAATAGCAATATTAACCACTAACTCTCAAGACTATTAATTTTTGGAGGCGTGGTAATGTAACCATCTGCATTCCTTCCAGTGATGACATTATCCGTAACCTCAGTTCCACATATCCGTAGATATTCGAGGAATGGCCAAAACTCGCACACCATTCTAAATGTGTCGTCTGAAAGTCGCATTTTCAGCTTACTTAACTTTGGCATCCATCTCTTCAGCTTTTGAAAGTCCTCAGGGCTACAAGTTTCCTCCTCTTCCAACTCGAAGTAGGTCAGAACCTTCATGACAAAGTCTGCCAAATCTTCATCCTTCGTTGCGGCGATTAGCCCTACTGGCCCTTCTGACTCACATCTCAACCGCAGAGTCCTTAAATTGGGTAGACTTTTCAAGAAAGCCAAATTTCGGAAAAACGCTCCATCCACCCGCAACACGTGTAAGGACGCCGTGAATGGAGGGTGTAATTCGTAAAACTCTGAGTTTGAGATTTGTGTAATTTTGAAAATTTTAAGGGTCGATAAATGTAGCCGCATCAAATCGGCGACCAAGTCGGGTGGATCTTCATAATTTCCTACTTCGATGGCAAGGGATTCCAGAGGAAACTTAGATTCCTGAAGACGATTCATCAGTAAGCGACACGCATGACCCTCGATCCTGTCAAATACAATAGGAAAGAAATCTGTTGTCAAAAACAGAACTAAAATCAAGTAAAGATTTAAATCAGTGTAATGTTATCTTTAACTTACGGAACTCGCTGAATTTCCAACCGCTTCAGACGAAATCTCCCATTCTTTTGCCGAATTTCTGCAATATATTGTAGCAATTTTTGTGTAAACTCCAAAATGAACTCCTTTTGTTCCGCGTAGCAGATCACCGAGAAACACTTTTTTAATAAAATAAAAACACCAAAATTAGTTTGAAAATACAATAAAGCGTTGAAATTGTTTCAACAATAACCTCCAAGTTGGGATGATGAACTAGCCACTCGACCGGGATTTCCCGGTTCGTGTCCCCAAAGTGCAGCTCAAGGGACTTCAGCTGGGACCGATGGTTTTCATCACGTTCGGGAGGGGGTTGGCGTGTCGGCGTAAACTGGTTGGTGAAATCAACGTCAACCCACAAGGACTCCACAAAGGGCGTGAACTTTGCAGACAAAATATCCATGAGTGAATCCTTATTCGAGAAGGTTAGAAACTCCATACGCAATCGCTTAACAGAGGCTCCAACTGGTCGCATAAAATCTTCTAACAACCCTTGATCAGGCTCGCCACCCGTGCTAAATTCCAGCCGAAATTTCTCATATTTTCTTACCCCATTGTACTCAAACTCGGAGTAAGAGTGGGAGGGGTCGTGAAATTGGTCCAGGAATGCAGGAAAGTCGTCAACATATAAATGCTTCTCCGGTGCTTTTTCAAGCCAAAAGGATTCGGACGCCCAGTACCATTGTTTAGAGACCAACCGAACTGAGCACAAGTCCTGGAAGGAAAGGTTGCTCCAAATTTTGTCGACTATCTGTTTCAAAAAGTAATTTAAAAAGCAATTTCAAACTTGTGCCACAATCCCGATCACCCGTTGTGCAATATAATTAATTATCATTGCATCATTTTATTAACCGCAAGGTTTTACACAACAATTAAAATTAAACATAAATGATGATGGGCTAATTTGGAGGAGAAATGAAAAGGCTTACCAACTTAATCTTCAAAGGATCCAGAGAAGGTGGTCCCTCCTCACGATAATTACCGGCATCTCCGCCTGCTTCCATTTTAATTACGACGAGTCCTTTACTCGACTACTAATACAACAAGGATAATAATTTTATAATCTATGATAATTAAATTGATAATTCCAAATTTAGTCACTTGAAATGAGTTTAATCACTTTAATTGAATTAGTTTAATACACTTTGAGTTTCGAATTAAATTTGTAGTTAATTTAGGTAGTTAAAATTCACATCTCTGCCTGATCGGAAGGAAAAGGAAGAAGAAAAGAGAAGGGTGAAAGGAGGAGAAAGAGAGAGAGGGAGAAAGAAAGAAAAGCAAGTCAGTTGCCTGTTGCGTGGCCGGGTGTTGTTGTTGTGTATTTGTATAGTATTGGATCAGTCAGTCAGTCAGCGCCCCCGCAGCAAGTTCAATAAACTCTCTGGCACTTCTTTTTGATCCCGTGCGTGTCCCGGTCCCGTCCCACCCGACCCCACCAGCACGAGTTAGTCATAATAATGTCTCAAGCAGAGCAGAAGTAAGCTGGATGGAGAGTGGAAACTTTCGACTCCAAAGCCTAATTATTGTAAGTTCCAGTGTGCTGTTGCTGGAGCGGAGGCGGAATTCATGTACCCGTGCTGCAAAGGGTAGTTCATTTGCTGCGTGTAGACAGCCGACACACAAAACACAACACCAACAACACCAGTCATTTGTGGGTGGATAAACAGGTTACGTTGCAATTACGTATACCTCTTACCTCTCCTATACGTCGTGTCGTACCGTCCGCGTCGTACGTAAGTACGTAACGTCGTATATTATGCAAATGCAATGATGCTTGCTGTGACGGGGAGTCAATCGATAATTGCATGGATTGTTTGCAGCCGAGCCTCAAGTCAGTCACACCGCATTGACCGCATGTATTGTCTTAAAAATTAATTAATAATGATTGAATAATCAATTTACTACTCTTTTAAGATACACTAGTACAGTCAACAGTTGGGGTTCGCCGACAGGAAACTGCGTAAAATAATACAACTCAAAAGAGGATATTTAGTAGTAATAACAAATTTAATTAATTACCAAATTATAATATTATCATATTATTACGTAGCTGAATTGGAGATTTAGCTCTAGAGTTCTGGCTGGATCAGATATCAGCGTTGCGTCACGTTGGTGAATGAAACAATTATTAAAAACTGATCGATAAGCTGTTGTCATTGGTCATTCATCATCATATTCTGTCTGAGGTATATATATCTTTGCAATCAAGCAGTCGGTTTAATTAGCATCATGTCGTCACTGGGAAATTCCAGTAGACTCCAGCATCTACAAGCCCGAAGTGGACAAAACCCATTGGAATTGCCAGAGGTAAGCAAATGCTTTGCAAGTATTTCGTGGGAGTGTCAAGAGACGATAAATATTCTCGGGCATAATTTTTACAAAATTTTGTAAATTTTTGTTGATTGCTTTGTTTTAGGTGCTGGAACATATATTTAAGTATTGTCCAGTTTCCGACCTTCGTCAGGTTCGTCTGGTGTCCAAGCTATGGCTCGAAACGTCCCTCATCCCTTGGAGGCAGGGAGTTGTCGTAAGGATTTGGGGAGCTAACAGTGATCATTATGCAAAACCACCGACGCGGATCGCTCTTACTACTTCCCTGAGGGAGTTATTGGAGGGGGACCAACTGTCTAATTCCTCCAGAAAGCGTTTCAGGAACTTCAAAATAGAGCTACACTCCCAGTCTGACGAATGGTGGGAACGAGAGGATGTAGCTCAATTTTGGAGGGTGTGTGGACCAAACATGAAATACCTCCAAGTGACAAGCTACAACATTAGCCGTCATTCCGAGCGGATCAGAGATGTCATTCTTGGCTCAAAAACGCTCCGGTTGGAAACTGTTATAATTAATTATGTACGTGACTACAGCGTCGGCTGGACAAGCTGGTGGAAGGACGGCACTGCCCCCATGAGCAAGCCTTCGGTGAAATGTTTCAAAGTCATAGTGTCGGAGGACGTCCCACGGGTGAATGTGCCCTGGGAAGAATTGATGACTTGCTTTAGTAATTTGGAGGTGAGTGAGACTACAATGCTACAGTTTGAAATTAAGATTTGTGTCATTCATACCTCATATAATTTGGTTGATTTTGTACTGATTAATGGTTAGTGTATATTCAACATTATTTTTTTAAAAATAAACTTACCTAATTTCCCCTTTTGCAGGAATTGTCTATCGAATTTAAGAGTGGCCTTCCCCCGGCTGCCAACCCACTTGTTCCAATGGCAATGGCGACCCTGAGAAGGATGAAATTGTTTGGGAAAGTGCTCAAACTTAAGCATTTGGAGCTCAAAGAGCCGTAAGTTGTAATTTATTGAAAATTAGGTATATCCTCACAATCGGCAATCCTTTTGTGATATTCAACTTAACTGCACAATATACGCCTTTTCCAGAATCGGAAGTGACGCCAATGAGATACAGATTATAAGCCTTCTGGTACATTCCCAATTAACTTTGGAAACCCTCAAACTAGATTTTGGAGCCGCAATGAGACAGAGATTGTGGTTATTTCCTCTACCGTTATATTACCAACTGCTTGATTCCCAAAAAGACACTTTGCGTATTTTGAATGTCGAACCACTGTGCACCCCATATGGATACTTATTCCTACCTCCAGAAAGCATTTTTCACAACCTGGACAGCTTAACCATTCGCGTGGGACAATGGAGGTATGGAGGGTTTCTCGGGAACACGCCAAACCTAAGTTCCTTGACTGTTTTATCGGACGACTTTGTGGACAATTCATATGTTGGCTCTGGAAGCCCATCATCACTCGTTTGGATGACTATGGATTACGGAGATGCTGCATCCTCATGCCAAAAATTGAAGAAACTAGTATTTCAGGGAAACTTTTGCTTACCAGCGTTCCGATGCCTGAACAAATGGATGCCGAATATAGAATCGTTGGTGATTCCGTTGGATACTGACTCGTTCCGGGCTGTTTGTCAATTTTGGGGGAGGACACTTCGTGATCTTACAATACTGGAGAGGCCCGGTTCCTTTGTTTCCGATGCTGCAATCGTCGGAAGAAGAGGACAATCGAGACTTCCTTGCATTCGCAATTTGAAAGGTTAAACTGAAATGAACTTGAAATTTACAAACATATATTTACATATCCATATATCATATCTTACGCCACAACTGCAAATGCAATGACATTGTTTGGTATGTCAATGTCGTAGCTCTTTGGTCACTAAAGTGGATTCGTCGAGCCAGACCAAGTCGCCAGTGTCAGCTTTCCTCTGCCTCTTTGTTTGGAGGATTCTTCAGGCTCCCATATCTCCATCATCTGGAAGTTAATGCCGAAGTAAGGATGTATAGCTTTTTCCCGAGATTGCAGGTTTTGAATAGTCTTTTTCTTTCACATTTCATATATATTTATTATCCTCATTTTTATTATTATTAGTTCACGAATGAAGAGGTGGAGTTATTGTTCGAGCGTGTGCCTCAAGCTAAGGTGTTCTGGCGTAATCCCGACTATCATCATGGACGGTCCGCGCGTCCTCACCAGCGATTCGTCGGTGAATACGCAACTGAACCACCTCTCGACGCACCGAAATACATCACTCGTACCAACTTTGGAACCAATAATATTGCATAGTTTACTACTTATAGTATAGCTAAAATCAGTTAATACTCCTACCTAATGTAAGTGACGTGTGACAGTGAGTATATAGCACGTAAAATGTACGTTCCCGTATCCTGTTCCATGCAATGTACATTCATATTTTCATATATATATATATTAGTAGTCTCTAATTTGTGTTTAGTAAAATAGTAAGCTTTAGTTTTAAAAAGCATTAGTGTGTCGCAGCTAACTGAACCATTGTAAGAGTAAGAATGTTTATGGCTGATTGATAGCCCGATATTAATTATAAACTTATGAATTTTAGATTACAGACTTGTAGGTTACAGTGGCACCGTGTAAATTGTATCAGAAGGAGTGGGAGATATATCTCTACGCCAAAGTAATCATGTAATTAATATTGGTATTGAAGGTGGCCCACTATAAACTTCCAGAATAAACACACTAACTCACTTTGTTAAAATTGTAGTCATATTTTAGTGAGCAGGTTTTCGGCGACGCTTTCCAATTGGTTTTATTCTGCACGAAGAACACATTTTCGTAGCATTTAATGCCCACTATCTAATGCAATGGAATATATTTAGACATATATAATGCCTATAAATAATAAACTTTTATCCCTTCATTCATTGTCGATATCATGTCATGACGTGAACGGGAGTGATATGTGTACAGGCTCTGCCCGACCTCACAATCAGAAACCCCTTTTTGAAGGGACGGATTATCCTTTTTAAAGAGACACTCCACAACCCCATTGTTTAAAAAAAATGACTAATCCTGTGTGTCAAACAGTGACCATCTCCATTTTTATTTTATTCACTCAAATCATCAATGTTTATCGTGGATGACTCTGTAATTTACTAAATGGAAAAAGAAAAGGCAATGCACTGGCTACTGACATGCAGAAATTACTCAATTTGGGAATAAGACTTATACACAAGCAAATTCGTTCTCACTTATGACAATCCACCTTCTTGAAAGTATTGTGGATAAAATATCACCTGGGATCATTGTGGCATCGGTGTTTGTTAAATCTGTTTCTTAAAGAAATGTTCATTACAAAACTGCGTAATGCGGTTAATGCGGTAGTTATTATTGTAATGCTATATTTTTGAAGAAGATGCCAATTCTTATTTCACTGTAAGCATGCGTATGCGTATATATATTCCGTTCCGTAGTATCAAGCAAATCGTTTAAACATTCCAATGGCAATGTGGAGACGTGGAGAATAAAAATGATTGCAAAGGATCTGTGTTTTACACTTTCCATACATTCAGCAATACAAATAGTGCATTGCATACAATAAACTGATTTGTACTTTATTAATAGCAAAATGAAAATGTAGATGTTTTGGTCGCTATTTGCCACACGGGATTACTCATTTTTTTAAACAATGGGGTTGGGTAAAAAAGGTCTCTTTAAAAATGGATAATCCGTCCCTTCAGATAGGGATTATCTGCTTATCTAAGGTTGAGCAATGCCAGGGCAGGGTCTTCGTTTGTCACCTAATCCTTTGTAGTCCTTCTAAGAGTTCACAGAAGGATTTAGAAGTGATGATGCAGGCTCGCACACAAAATGACCATGTATTCTATGACGTGTTCTGTTTCCCATCATATGCCTTGCCTAACGCAAGAGAGTGGTCCATGTAACGAGGATTAAAAATATGAAGCAAATAAAGATTGTTCATAACAGAAATGTGCATTACATTAGAATAACCTCCATCAATAATGCTTCTTGTGTCCAGCATATCATTCACAATCTCTGCTTTATTGGGACACAAAAACTGTCTTACTCAACACATTCTCCCTTTACAGTTCTCCAGTTCTCCTTTGGAGTCTGAAGGAGTCTGATCAAGAGCCACAATTCAGAAATGGAAGTGAAGAGGAAGCTTTGTTGCCAGGTTTTTGGAGGGGCCCTTCTGTTAGTCACTGGTGTCATCGGTGTAATTCTAATTTTTACTGTATCCTTGCCAAACACCCCTTTCACCAATGAGCAGGAGTCGTATCTGAACAAAATTCGGGAGCAGGGGGAGCTTGCCGGACTGCCGAAATCGGTCGTGAACTCCATTCCCGAGTTTGACGAGGATGTGTGCTACGAAATCCCGTGCCTGGAGTCAGGTAACAAAGCATCAATTTCAAAATATATAATGTGTAATATATAATTTGACCCATAATGCGATCTGGTCTTGACTCGAAGATATTCTGTTGAATTTTCAGCTCTAGAAATCATGTCAGCGGCTAATTTCATGGCAAAACCGTGTGAGCCAACCGAGTGGCTGGAGTTTGCTTGCCTGAGACGCATTCGTGACACGGAGGCTGAATCGCTCTGGTCGCAGCTTGCGTCAAAAGTAGACCAGCGAACCAGAGGTAAAAACTATAGTACATAGTTGTTACTGTTGACCATAAACCTGGATTAGCCAAAATATTTATAAGATAATAAATAATTGAGTATCCCCGCAGCCCTTCTAGATGAGGAAATGCCAGACTCGAAAGAATTTCTCCTGAAGGAAGCTCAAACCTATTACAAGCAGTGCCTCAACAGAGGACATCGAGACGAAGAGGATGTGTGGGAACTCCTGGACTGGACCACCAAATTACTCGGAGGTTTCCCTATTTTTACTTACGAGATTCCCCCACCGGAGACTCGCCTGATGGACATGATTGCTGATCAAAATCGTTTTGGCTTTACCCCAATGTTCATAAAACTTAAACAATCCGAAGACATAGAACATTTTGAAGACTTTGTGCTCCAATTGGACGTTGGCCGTATCACCTTTTTCAACACTGACCCAAAAAAAGAAACTGAGGACTATGTGCAATTGATCTCCAGTCTGGTGCAAGTTGGGAAACTGAATGAGTTGGCAGACACAAGGCAACTGAAGGAATGCTTGCATTTGGTCCATAACCTAACCAAAACAAACGGAAGGAAGAAGATAAGGAGAAGATCAGACAAGACGCTCGTACTGGGGGATGGAGACCAGTTGGAGACCATGTCTCTCCAGGAATTACAGGAGCGAAGCGACATATTTTTCGCCAACGAACCACTCCCTCTGCCTCCTCTCAACTGGACTCGATTCTTCGAGAGAGTTTATGCCACCGGAGGTACTGACATTATTGACCGAGCTCCATTAAAAATCCGGCTTCCATTTCAGCGCGTTATGGACATTATTCGGCTAGCGGAGACTGCGATGATGAGGGCCCAAGACAGGAAATGTATTGTAAACGCAATGCATTTGAACGTGATTTTGACTCTTTCACAAGAGACCACCGCACTGATGGATAACCTGAATATGATAAGACAGCAACAAGAGTCTGGGTAGGTGGAGTGTATATAATTAATCCAACTGAAAACAACTACCAAACATGATGAAATATATTTTGGTTTGCTTTTTAATTCGGGTTTCAGCACTCGGGAAGATCTCTGTTTAAAAGATACTAAAGGTATTTTTAGGATATTCCCTTACAAAAACGTATTTAAATAAATACCACCCCGAACTTTCCACCGAGTCTCAACATGTGCACCAAATCATGAGCAGTCTGAGGAAGGCGTTTGACGACTACTTCAAATCCGAGGCATTTCAATCCCAGACGGCAAAGGAGTTCTTCATCGACAAAACCGAAAGTATTAAAATCGAGATCGGGATGCCGGACTGGATGAAAGAGCCTGGAGCACTGGAGAAATATTATGATGGCCTTCAAATTTCCACTTATCCCAATGCCTCTTACGTCCACAACGGCCTGGAGATTATTACCTGGTCTACTGCTCGAGAGGGGGTTGCCATGCTCAGAATATTGAGTGCTAAAGATTCTACGGAGTTTGATTCGTAAAAGCAATAACTTACACGCTATGACTAGCAAAACTAAAAATCATCTCGTAAGTTGTTATATTTATCATTATTTGTATTTTTAAATAAACTTTCAGCGCTGATTATTCTCGATTGGTTGAAGACAGTTATCTTCCGCAAATTTCTCCAAGTTATGATGCAGCAACCAACAAAATTTGTAAGTTTCAACTATTTGAAAGGAAAAGTTGATGCATTTGCATGGTAGTAAATAATATTTTATTTTTCATTGTAATATTGTTTTAATTTCATAGTCCTTCCAGCTCCAGTCCTCCAAAAGCCCTTGTTTGGGATGGGCGGACCTGGGTAAGTAATGATTCTGATGGCGAGATTCAAGTAGTTTGAGAGTTTATTGTTTTAAACCCTCCGGTATAGTCGGCCAACCCCAGGAAAATAATATTTATACATATTTGAAATTTATTTCACAGATTTGTGGACTACAGTGTTCTAGGAACTACCATGGCTCACGAAATTGCACACAGTTGTATAGACGGTAGTTATAATTATATATTATATTTTTTGTATATACTTTACTAAAAAATAGTGAATATTAATGAGAAGAAAATTACGAGTCTAGTGTTGTGCATATCCTATATTAGGACGTGATACAGACAAATTTGGGAAAAAGTCTTTGGAGCATTTGCAACCGGAAGACAAAGAGTGGTTTGACAATTGGGCCAATAACACAAAGTGGATTTATGAAAACGTCCCATATGAAACAAACGAGAGGCTTGGACCAGTTTATGTAAATAAGACCAGCGTGAATGAGGATCTTGCAGATCTAGTTGCGGTCAGGCTAGCCTTTAAAGCTTATGAAGCCCATTTAACGCACCTGGCAAAGGAGGGGAAAATGGAAAAGTCCCTTCCGGGCCTGAAGTCGTTAACGCCACAACAGTTGTTTTTTATTGTGGTGGCAAACGTAAGTACACATACGGGGGTGTGAATGTCCACTAAAGTGGTTTGGAAACTTTAAAATTTCGTATTTTTTGTAATTTTGGTTTCAGGTGGATTGTGAGGACTTGGATCCACAGGCTCAGCTCAACTTCATTTTCTCAGAGGATCCTCACAGCCTTGCAATTAGAAGGGCGCATTTCCCCGTTTGGCTGTCTCCACATTTTCATTCGACTTTCAAATGTAATCAAACAGATGAAACAGACAATTCAATGTAATCCTACAGGTGGGCTGAAATTGACATTGCTTAAAAATCACCAGTTTAATGTTCTTTGTTTCTACAATACGCCAAACCACGAAATACATAATATTTAATGAGCTTTGTAAGTCATGCCTATTAAAAGTAGGCAAGTGGGTTCAGGACACGAGATTAGCTGGCTAAAGTTCTAGTTTCTACGGTACGGTCAGTCAGTAAATCCTTTCTATCCAAGACTCCTATATTTATATTGTAGTTGTACGATAATATACTAACAGTAACAGTTCTTGAGTTAATAAAATTAATAATCAGTCCTCGGCAATTAACTTTCAACCATTCAAAATTCAGTCAATTTCTCCTTCATCTGATGAGCCCCCTTCTTCGGTTTGTGAGTACCTCCCGCATAGAC
>JAANSN010005483.1:0-12345 GCA_036850665.1 Dicranocentrus wangi
CTTTCTTACGAAAGTTAATAATAATAATAAATGCATTCCATCCTTTGACCCGACGGAGTTGGCTATATTCGCTAGAGGAATGTGTGCACTAACTACTTGAACTGGATGTTTTATATTAGGGAGGCACACGTGTACAATTTGAACTGGGAAAGAGCATAATAATAAATTAGTTTGGCTGACTGAAGGTTTATCATTACCGAAATAAACCTAACTAGGGTTTATTTCGCATAGTAAGTAAATACGTAGCAGTGTCAGTAAATAGTAAATTGTGGTGAAGAATACTTCGTCTTGGCCAGAACAGAACAGAACTGATATTATTGTCAGAGTTTACCCTTTTAAAACGAATGATAGCTTTGTTTAAAATCTAGATTATAAAAATGGATGCCGCCGTCGTTGATCGTGTTATAAAAGTAAAAGCGAGTATTGAAGGTCCGAGCAAGCGTAGGTCTAGTGGAGTAAATAGTAGTCAGAAGAAAGGGAAACCTAAGTTGGAAATGAAGGTAAAAGCCACGTCAGAAGGTGTAACTAGTGATCAGCAGAGGACGGCCGCTGTTTCTGGGGCGTGTCTGGAGGGGCTGACAGCTGCGGAGATGACGATGGTTCGAAGACTAGCCGGAAATGACCCATTAGAACGGGAGATAACTTTGAGAAAATTAAGAAAGTGGTTGACCGTCCTTGCACTGAAAGTGCCAAACTCACCTGGTTAGCCAATTATATTTTATGTGTAATTTTTAGTATTTAATTAGGGGATCACGGCATTACCTGACACTTGATACTGATCCGAGTTGTACATACGGTTATTTGTGTTTGTATTTCGTAGAAAGCAGGTCCATGATAGAGCCCAATTTTATTAGAGTTTGGAAGGAGCTATTTTGCTGCATGTGCATGGCTGACAAGCCTTTGATACAGGTATGAGTTGACGAGATGCATTTAATACGTTGCGTTAGCGTTATCATTATATCGTTTAACCGCTACTGAAATTTTCATAGTACATATAAAGCTTTACTATTTTCCAGCAACAACTGGCGGAATCCATTTCAGACTTACTGAAAATTTTTGCGTCAAACGCCAATTCTTTTTTGGTATTTGTGGAATGGTTCCTTAGAACAATGGCCCGTGAGTGGGATTGGATTGATGGATTTCGAACGGATAAGTTCATGATGGTACTTTTATGATATTGAATCACATACTGTACGCATCGCTGTAGATATTTCTATTTGTCACACATGCGTTATAAAATTCTTCTATCCCCAAATACCGATACACCGATAGTTAATTGTTGTAATTTGTAATAAGAAACGTTTTGCACATATTTTGTTTTTAGCTGTTTCGCCGGTTCGTAAGGAAAACCATGGAAGTTATCGCTGAGAATAACTGGCATAATAGCGTGCTTGAAGGATTTATCAAAGTTGTATCTACATATGTCTTCAACCGTTATCCAACCCTTAAATCCAAGACAGGTGATGTAAGATCACCTCAGATTTTAGCTCCTGTAGGATTGCAAATTCATTTTGTAGATATTTTTATGGAAGAATTAGCAAAGGTTGGAGGGGAGACGCTGAAATTTCAAAAGATATTAAAAATTTTAACTCCATTTATTCACGAATTGAGATTCAGCGATGACGACAGACTTTTAGACCAACTTCTGAAACGTATATTTAATCCCTTAATTCGGCAAAGTGATGTTGGAAATGATGGAGCATTAGATCTTCATGCTGCTGTCGATGCTATTTTACCGCAGTTGGACGTAGACTACGGTAAAATGTATGAAAAGCTTATCGAATTTGGCGGTCAAAAGGATGTGAAACTGAAAAACAGGATAATTCTTTTCAATTTAGCTACGCAGTAATGAACAATATTGTAATTATAAGCTAATGTGAAACAACACTAAAACAATTCTTCATGTATGCAATATTTGGGATTTAAATAAAGGTTTAAGGAAATAACGGCCGGCAAATATCCAGGTGCAGATGTAGGTGGATAGATAGATAGATAGATAGAATAGTTTTATTTTAATCCGGTTTTAAAGGCTCAGTCATTACAATGTCTGCTATTATGCCCTAACCGAGTCAGCATAACGAGTCCGAGTGGAAAACGCCGGAAGTCAAAGAAAGAAAGAAAACGCGAGGGTGAGAGGCGCCTTAACGCAAGTCAGCAATCTATTGAAAGCGTCGGAAGCGAAGATGATTCACAATATATTAACGATGACCAATTACTAGAGCATATAACAGATAATTATATGAGCTATCTCGAAAATGAAGTTGAAAGTAAGCTCACAAGTAATAGTAACCATCTGCATGAAGATGAAGAGGAGGGGCAGGAAGTAAATAGCAACAAACGCAAGAAAACTAAGGAATCCAAAGACCGGAAACGTAAAATACAAACCGTTGTCGAAGTTGAAGCAGATGAGTTATCCTCAACCACCAAAGCCAGGAGTAGTATCGGCAGTTCCGATATTTGTGAAGAGACTCAAACAGAAGACGTAGCGTCAAATAAAAAGCCGAAACTCAAAAAGCAGGGTTCCAAAAGTAAATGTGAAAAGCCTCCTACTAATACTCCTCTCAAAGGAAAAATTCGCCGCGTATCCGAACTAGCTCAACCCCCCAGCAACAAGTCTACCTTATTGAATAACAGCCTAAATTCAGCCAACAAGAGAGTTAGCTTTGTTCTCGCTAAAAATAAGGAACACGGTAAGAAAGCGTGTTTAATAACCCATTCACCAGTTGCATGCAGATTATTGAACTTGTTTACTTTTGCTTTTATAATACCCTGGCGTTATTTTTCCAGAACATGCCGATTATCCCGCTTCCATCGCTCGACGTCCGAAAATTCCCTTTGATAAGGACCGACGTCCAAGTGGTGGACTGCTTAAATCACCTGCTACTACTCCAAAAGACTTGAGCTATTTGCACACATTTGTGCCTAAACAACGTCATTCCGCGATAGGTTTCCTGAATTTCGATTGATCAGAGTGCGTGACAGGAAGCTACGCTAATTATTTTATTTTATCGGTGCATCACGACGATCACGAGATGATTTAGAGTTTAACAAGAACAAACACTGAGAGTGCTTTTGTGTACACACGTTCTTATTTTGCTACTTTTACACATGCTCATTTTGTTTAGTTGGTTATATTATAACTTTCTTATGACAGTTAGTAACCAGTTTTCACTAGTTTTTTATTATCTACCAAAAGTGCATGCTTACGAGCCAGCCATGCAGGGCCAGGTACATGACAAAATATAACCTTGTGATATATTTTGGAAGTGGACAGAACAGGACTGGACACTGGACTCGAGTAGCAATGAAATGAGTTTGATATATGACTCCATGTTGTTCATTTGAAATTAATAAATTGTTGATCAAATTAATTACATTATTACACTCACACGAAAGCTATTTCACAACCAAATAGATAGTTATGTGCATGTTATATTTTTGGAGTTAATCAATTTCATACTGGTTTGATAAGAAAATCGAATCGTTTGTTTAAAAAATGTTTCTCTGGAAAACGTAATTTTCTAATGTAAAAGTACCTCAGGTAGAACGTTCTTGAAATAAAAAAATCAATATAGATTTTAGGAAGTATAATTTTACACCCAGTTTATATTTTATTTCTTGACTCGTTAGACACAATAACATTGGTTACCACTTACCACCCCGATTTTTCTATATTTAAATACAATTTTAGCAATCATATAATATGATCTTAAGCTTCCCATTTCACTTAAAAATCAATAATAATAATAATAATGTTCATACATATGTTTATATATATGTTTGGATGTATCTTGAAAGTTTAAAATAACGGATCATTGACACGGTGCGTGTCCTTCTGCAGTTAATTAACAGTGTATTATAATGTTCTGAACTTAATTGAACCGTCGGATGCATATACCGTTCAGGAGGAATCTTCCTCCTCCTCCTCCTCTTCCTCCTCGTCCTCCTCCTCCTCCTGGTCTACCTGTTGCTCCTCCGGAACCGGAGTGGCCGGGTTGCGTTGCTGAGTCGGAGCAGTGTGAGGCCCAGCAGCAGCGGCAGCGGCAGCGGCATGCCTTTGTGCTGCAACCGTGGTAGTTACTTCCCTGCAAATGTTATTTGACAATGGATCATTAATAATTTACTAACAATTCCAACTTCCACCAATATTATACCGGAATCAAGCAATTCGTTGCTGTGGTACATACCTGATCTCGGCAAAGGAAGCTTCTGACCAATAAGCTGAATGTGGCGTGGTAATCAGGTTCGGAACGTCTCTAAGAGGTCCCTGGAGCACGTGGTTGGGCTCGTTCCCGTGTACATCAATCGCTGCGGCTCTGACTCTGCCCATGCGCAGTGCTTTAGCGAGTGCATAGTCGTCCACAAGTCCACCTCTTGCGGTGTTCACGAAAAACGCACCTGTATCAACGACCAAAAAATTGTGTGTGACTTTATTCAAACTCTATTATTCATTAATAAACATCATCCAACAATCATCACCATCATCGTCGTCACTGTATTAAACTGTTACAATAATAATAATGCATGCATAGATTCATACCAAAGCGCATTTGACTGAAAGTGGTGTCGTTGAACATCAACCGGTTTTGCTCGTTGAGAGAGCAATGAAGGGACACGCAGTCAGCCCGGTTCAGGAGATCCCGAAGGGTATTCATGCGCGTCACTCCCAAACTCTTGTCCGTCCCGTGGGGCACGAACGGATCATAGAAGACGACTTGCAAGCCAAAGGCTTTTGCTCGTATTGCAACCGCAGTCCCGATACGTCCAAGTCCAACAATGCCCAGAATGTCACCTCTAAGTCTGCAAGCGCCTTTCGCCGCTTTGCAAACCTACATAAAACGTGGAATTTTCAAACAGTTATTATTATATTATTATTTTAAAATATGTTTTTTTTTAAATTGCATTCCGTCTAACGTATTTTCCACTGTACACTGTCTGTACCTGTTCCACACCCGATATAATTTGTCCCTCTTTAACACTATTCGCAAGCCAGAATGTCTTTTTGTAGAGATTCAGCATGAGGGACATGGTAGAATCCGCGACTTCCTCCACTGCAAATCCTGGGACGGTGCAAATCGTCATTCCCACCTCATCCCGTGGTGGAGTAGGTGAACGTGTGCCTTCGAGTTTTGGTGAGATTGATGGTCCTTCCTACAAAATGTTAAAAGGCAGATCTTGACTCCTCTATTTGGATGGATGAACGTGGGTCATCATATATATTTAATTTTTAGTAGCAAAGTCAACAATGTGTTCCACAGGAAACGTAAGTTTAAAAAAAAATAGCCACCATCGCAACTCTTAATTAACATGCCTGTAAATGCTCAACAGAGTAATTTTGCTCAATTTAAGCTAAATCTTGAATTGAATTGAACAGAAACGAGAAATTGAATTCTGACCATTGTTGTAATATTTATTTGTGTACAGCCGTCTCTCTGGTTTATCCTTCTTCCCCAAAGGGATGACACGGGTAGCTCGCAGTGGTTGTCCTCGTCTGGAATACACGATGATGATGATGGTGCATGCGCGAAAGTTGCAAACAGACTGTGCAAAATGGTAACGCTGGGACGTGGTAATATAGAGGTGGAGAATCGCCTACGTGACACTTTAAATTCTGATTCAAGGAACATGGGCAATTAAAATGTAGGTAACTTTTACTTCCCAGAAATGTTCGTTCACATTTGGTCCAATTTTCAATTTAAACAATAAGGCCAGCCAGCACAGAGCTTATGATTACTCCCAAGAATAAGAACACTTGCAGAAAACGAACATTCGTACATCCACCTGCTGCTGCTGCTGCTGCTGCTGATATATGTATATTATCACCGAGTTGCATTGACAATTTTTTTTATGCACAACCAATAAAGAATCCTCACATAACACATCCTCAACGACTGTAGTAGTAAGACATTTGTACACCTGCAAACGGTCTCGGTCTCCAGCACCACGCCACTCCTCCAGCTCCATGCATATGACACTCAAACTCGCTATCAATATCACCATCGAATGTTATTACTTATTTATGGTTTCTTCTTGCTGTGTTCTTGATGGTTTACAAAATATTTTTAAAGTGTGGAATTCCGTAAGAATCTCGAATGCTGAAAAAGACTAATCGTAAGTGCCTATATAATTTTGTCATTGGATCCCTAATTTCGGTAATAAAGTCTCCAAAAAAGACTACATAATAGCTGAGCAATATTGAACACAGATTTTTACTTTTTTTTACGTAATGGGGAAACGTAATGCTGTAAAATCCTAATTTTGAAACCAACAATAATTACATAACGCATGAATCGTATAACTGTATAATACTCATCTCAGTGTTTGTGTATATATATATGCTTGTTAAATAAACCCCGATTTGATCTCCGTCCTTTATGATCAGTCGTGTCTACAAAAATTCGGTATGAAAATTCCATAATAATTAAAGATTTCCAGATATAAAACTAGCTCGTTAAGCACCAATATAGGTAGTATATAATAATTCAGCAAAATCAACTGGTACTTTATTGAATACATATTGTTGGTTTTTTCCATAATCAAAAACAAAGAGACATCAGGTTCATTAAAAATATCTTCATTTTTTCATCTGTTCATATATGATTCACTTTTTGTATGATTTGCAAAGACTTCATATACATACGTATATCAAATGGAAAGTAAAATCACTTAAGTTCATTAAATTACTTAACTAATTAAAGTAAGAATGTAGCGTACTTAAAAAAAATTCATTGAAGTGGTCATGTACTCTTGCTCTTGCCAACACTTTTTAAGAGCACGTGTCGTATACGTAAACTTTTTCTCTCTCTCTGGACAGATATAATGTAAAACTATCCAGTAAAAACTATATATAAATCTTCTTCTTTACCTCTTCCCTGAATTTGATTTGTACAGAAGGAATAGCCAAAACGAAACAAATAAGAACGAGTGTGTGATCGCATTTTTTTGGTATACATACACGCAAAAATATAATATAATTTAGGTACTCGTCGTGGAACAATTAAACGGCTGGTCGAGAGTGTGGGAGGGAGGGTGGCTGGTTGCTCGACTCGTTTGCAGTGGTGGAGTGGGCAGCTTGGAGAGCTGCTCCGGCCCCTCCACCTGCAGCGGCGGCGGCCGCTGCTGCTGCGTAATAGCCACCGTTGAGGCCTTCTGGAAAACCAGGTCCCCCAGGTCCAGTTGCTCCGGGAACCATGAAGTACTCCTTGTTTACGCAGTTTCTCAGAGAGTCGGGTATCCTTCCCACAATAGCTCGGCGGATTTCCGAGGCTGCCATTTCCCTGTGAATAATTTTATAAACGACAAAGATTCTTCTTATTACGGAAATGGGGGTAACGTACTTGGAGTTGGAAGTAGGCAACGGCAAAGTTAATTGAATTTGAGCCAAGGAGCATATTAAAACGAGTTAATTAATGTGTACCTGAGTTCAGTGCAAGAGGCTTCTGAGTAGAATGCTGCATGAGGTGTGCAAATCAGGTTAGGAGCGTCTTTGAGGGCTCCCTGGAGAACGTTATATGGCTCATTCTCATGTACATCCAGGGCTGCAGATCGGATTCTGCCTTCGCGAAGTGCAGAAGCAAGGGCAGCCTCGTCAACTAGCCCTCCTCGTGCCGTGTTTACGAGAAATGCACCTGCGGCGAGTAAAATAACATTAGATTCCACTAAGCCATACAATAATACTCGTCATATTCATACTTACAACAAGAGATTGTAAATATGTAGTAAATAAAAAATAAGCATTAACGGGAGCTTACCAGGTCGCATTTGTTTGAGAGTGTATTCATTAATAAGATGATGGTTGTGCTCGTTGAGAGTGCAGTGGAGCGAGACACAGTCAGACTGGAAAAGGAGATCTTGAAGGGTGTACACAACGGGTCACTCCCAAACTCTTCTCGATACCGTCGGGAAGATATGGGTCATAGAAGATGACATTGAAACCAAAAGTTTTTGCTCGGAGTGCAACTGCTGACCCAATACGCCCCAATCCAACAATCCCCAAAGTGTCCCCTCGTATTCTTGCACATCCCGCGGCTGCCTCACGAACCTATATATGCAGTACAATTGAAAAACTCATTGTTATCCTCTTATCTTATCCATATTTTTAATATAAAAAATTTTAATTGCTATAATTATCAACTGTAAGTCTTACCTGCTCAGGTCCAGTGAATTTCTTGCCATCTCTAACCATGTTGGCGAGCCAGTACGTCCTCCTGTAGAGATTCAGTATCAAGCACAGTGTCGTATCTGCCACCTCCTCGACGCCATAGCCTGGAACGTTGCACACAGCTATTCCAATCTCCCCAGCTGCCTACGAGTATCCAAATACAGTCAATTTACTTTAATGTTAGCCACTTTGCTAATTTGCCACTTAACTTTTCATCATGAATGCATGCATGCATATAAGCTAGATAATTTAATTGCATTATTGTCGGTTTGTTTATCATGTCGCAAAGATACATTCCAATACACATCCCTTCCCTCTTCAAGCATTAGCCAGCATCAACGACAACAAACAAAAAAATATATGAGCTTCCAAAAAGGAATGGAATATATAATGAAATTCGCGAGAGACGCGTATGACACAACTTTCTGCTTTTTTTTAAAAAAAAAAACGACGTGAATGCATCAAAAGTTTGGAGACCGACCTACAAAGAAAGTTTTTGTATAGAAAAAAAGCGACAGAGAGAGAGAGAGAGAGAGAGGGAGAGAGAGAAAAACTTTTTCTTCTCCTGAAATCTCAATCCGTCCACGACCAAGGAAATGCGCCCGGTTTGGGTTGCTGCAATAAGTGCAGGTTGCATAGAATAATAAAAAAGCGTGCCTTTTTTCATTCTGTAGGTGTATGCTTATCGTTAGTCTCAATCGCTATGTCTATGCAGCACACTAAAATTGGAATCCTAGGTTGCACTTGCACCTACTCAAAAAAAATCTAAAGCCGTTGCAAACACTACATAGGTATTTTAATGCCAGAGTCAAGGAGCGGAACATGTAGACAGAGAAACTAAAAAAAACACATTAGCTTAATTGCCTTCAGGGATCAACCAGACTCCTCCGTCCGTACATATTTCATGATTGCAATCCCTTGTCGTCATGTAGATTTTTATCAAGTTTGCAGATTACATTTGGCACATAGCATTATATTATTGCACCCTTACATGCTCGCAAAAGACTTGTTCGTTTTTTTTTGCTTCTCCTTCAAATATTTACAGTTGCTCGCATCTTTCCGTTCCGTGTGCTCTTTTAGTCACCTATTCGGTAAATTCGTTTATCTTGTAATTTCACAGCTTCCAAATCAAATCATCATCGCCATCCTGAATTCAATTTGCTTTTTGCAATTGCGTTAGTTACACTTGAGTGCGTATATAACATAACGTGGCTAATGGGAAAATGGACTTTTCCTGGAACTATCAACTACCCTCATCTCACACTTTAGCCCATTTTCCCTGAGAACTTTTGAGATGTTTAGAGAGAGAGAGAGAGGAGGAATTGAGGAAGTAAATTCCCCACAGCTTGTCTTGTAGGGATATTCGCGTTTCGCGTGCACTTTCTGTGTCATGTGAACGATGAAGATGCAGGTAGATGCCATGATGAGTTATCTGTTCAGCATCGGATTCTTGCAAAAAAAAATCTCTTTTTCACTCTAAAACATCTAGACCTTATATGCATGCATTCTGCTGTCCCGAATTGTTCTTTGAACTTTGAAAGAATTGAGAGCTTGGTGCATATAGTAAATCGTGACTCACGACAATGATGTCATTACCGACGAGAGCAGAGCTGTGCTATAACAAGAAGGCTGTTGCTTCTTGTGTTTTTTGCTTTTTTTTATTATACATACTTTCGGTTATGCTATTCGCGAAATTGTGCATTGCATGAAAACAACATTTTTCACACATTACAACTTGCAACGATTCGATGGTGAAGAGAGCAAAAAAAACAAAGTTTCGCTTTTTTTACTCTTCACTATATCACACTACTCGACTCTGACCTCTATTTCTAAGACAAACGGCTCTACCTGACGCATCATCCATTTTCCTGCTAACTTTCACATGATTACCTATACCTATGCTGCCATCATGATGATGATGCACATGCGAACGACGTCATCTTCCCGCCGCATCTTCATCCCTGCATATTATTATTATATGAAGCCTCTTTGTCCTCCTATTTCCGATTTGGGATGCAGTAATGCAACGTTATATTATGAGGATTAGTATTTTAAAAAGGGGAAAATGAATCTTAATCTTAAATATTGTTTATTTATCTCTACCTTGACATCGATGTTATCCACTCCGGAACCAATTCTGACGATAATCCTGAGTGCCTTGAACTTCTCCAGGTCTTCCTTGGTGAGTGTGATTGTGTGCCACATGAGAGCCCCAACTGCCTCGTTCAACACTTTTTCATGGATTTCTGCAGTGCTCTGAGCATCACAAAACGCCACAGTTGCCACATCCTTCAAAATGGGCATTTCAATGGAGCAGTCCCTTCCATCAAGTAATGCAACGAGGGGTCGGGCATGAATAGGACCGTTATTTAACGGCCCTCTCCCACCCCCTTCTCCTCGGGCACGTTTTGAAGGGATCATAATAACTATTTATTTATGCTTTTTACGGTTTGCTGCTTTGATTCGAGTCTCAGCTAACTGAGCGTGAGACAAGGGTTTTCCTCCAGCTACTAATAACTGTCAACAAGTTTCCACTAGTTGACGTACGCGTGTCCGTCCACACAAAAAGTAAAATGAGTTTCAGCTTTTAACTATAAATGCTGATGATGATGATGACGCACAGAACAGGCTATGCACTTGTCGCCCACGTATGACAACTGTCACAAAAATGTCACATCACTACTACTGCCGGTTGACAGTTTGACAGGAAGTTGAGAGATAATTACGCGACTACTGACAATGAGAATGGAGTTGACTCACAATCATAGAGAGAGAGAGAGGTAGACAGGTAGAGAGAAAGCAGTTCGCAGGAAGAGAGTATCTGATGACGCGTGAGCACGCCTCCGATCCGATCCCTACAAAGACTTTAGCACTACTGAAACGTTTTTGGCCGTGATCAAGGAGTTTCGTTCGCCCTTTGCTGCCTCCTATTCCTATTCCTATATATTCAATTGCAACTCTCTCGTCTCCTCGCGTAATGGTCTCGTTGTGCTTAGTAGTGCTTATGCATATTATTTAAAAGTATTACATGTTTACATGATGTAGAACGAACGCCAAGTGTATCATGATTTCGCTTGGAGCTCGTGGTGGTGATACTGGTGATGATGATGGTGGGGCTCTTTTAGGCAGCATAGCACAAGGGCAGAGAATAGAAGGCGAGGAACGAGGAATGGAGTAAGTGCCGAGCTTGATAGGACACCATGAAGATGATATCCACACATTCCCTCCTTCTGACTCTGCTCCTCTTTAGGTTATGTTATTATTATTATTATTATTATTATGAGATGAGAGTAGTAGGCAGAAGGGGATGTAGGTGATTGAAGACGCACAACAACAGCAAAAGCCAACTTTTGGTGGATGATATTATTATGATAAGGCAGGTTTGGCAAAGCGTGCTCTGCTTTTACTTGCTCTACACTTCTATTTCTTCCTTTAATGAACTTATATGGGGGGAGGGTGACGGTGAGATACGGCTCTGTAATGTAACGCAAGGCAGATGTACTACTACTACTAATAATAATAATAATTTTGTTGGAAACAGACCGTGCGCCGAGAAGAGATTCTTTAAGATGATAACGCATTATGTACGCAGCGTATCTACTAATTTGCATAATAATCTGGATACTTGTGGTTGGTCTCCGACTCCGAGTCGGAGGTTGAGTATATCCCATCATATCGCATCAAGGTGCTTACAATCGAAAGGTAAAGCAGGAGAAATGTACTTAAAAGGGATGAAATTATGGGTTAAAAGCCTTATCGGATTTATTGGGAGAAGGGGAGACAAGGCTAAAGCCGAAATTTCCGTGTGTTTTTTTGATGGATCGTTCAGTGTACCTTGTCTTCTCGCAATAATAATAATATTCAAATAAGATATGGACTTTTTTAACAGGACCAGATAAAAAATGTCAAAAGGAAAATCCATACAATATCTATTATATTAATACGAAAGATTTTTTCTTGGTTTCCATTCAAAGGCTTTTTTGTTCCTGATCGTACAGCAACGTATAAGGTATCATTCTACTCGCAATTAACTGGGGAAGTGTCTACCAAAGAGATATTTTCAAAAGTTTTATTCCCCTATTTTAAAATTAGGGTTAAAGGTCAAAAAACGACAAAATGTTTGCTGTAATCATAGGTTTGCTTAATTATGCAGCTCCAATTCATGGAAAATTTCACTGAACTAA
>JAANSN010005484.1:0-12344 GCA_036850665.1 Dicranocentrus wangi
CATGAGTTTGATTCATTATGACTTGGCAGCGAGCTACGTTATTCCAGCTTGGTGGACTTGTTACTTTTAGTAATGACTTGCCTAATTAATTACTTACAACGAATTACTTCGTTGCTTTACGCGTACAAACCGTTTCACTAGTATGATGATAAGTGGTAAATCATGTAATTTGTTGTAGCGTAGGGGATATTAGTTGCCTGCAACAATGACGTCAAGGCATAACAATGTGTGGAAAGACGGAAAGCCAGTTTGAGGATGTCGGCTACGGGATATATGCGGTGTGCCGACTGTTGGGGTTCCCTAACGAAGCGTATGCCTACCGTAACAAAATCCCCGCCATACAATCCATGTAAAGGGGAGCATAATAAATCTCTTGTAAAGAAGGTCTGTTAACGGAGCTTTGTACATTTCCTCATATTTAGTTGCTATTCACAAATCATCAGGGTGGAAGTAAAACAGTATCTGGTGCAATTTCATTATAAAGTCTGCTTAAAACGTGCTGCAATTAAGATGTAAGTCAATTGAAGTCAGAAACGGACTTATTACGGATAACTAGTTTATTAACAAGTTTATTTGATCCTAGTGCTTTCGGATTTTCCGGAGGAATTACAAAGGCATGCACCAAATCATAAGATTTAGCAAAGTCAAAGTGTGTTCTTTACAAATTTTATTTAAACGGCATATAAAAAATCAAGCTTCTGCGGCAGCTACTTCTGGCTGAGCGGCCACGTCACTGGTTGGTTCGGAGCCTAGTGAAATTTCCCATGTTGGCTCGTCTTCTACTTCTGGTACTGGTGGTGCTTCCGGAGCTGCAGCGTCATTGGCTACATTGTCGCTATCTGGCAATGGGATGGCTTCCTCCATTCTGACTTCTTTGACTGCTGAAGCTGCATACGCCCGGACCGGTCCGACATAGTCGTAATTATCAAATTCCCGACAAACGTGAGTTTTGGAAGTAATCTTCATGCATCTCCTGTCGTGGGTCTGCCCGTAGCCCTCTTCGCAAACGCATTTTCCCTCAACACACTTCATTTCAGGCTCATGACAAACTGCAGCTGGGAACGGGGGATTCGACTGAACTTCACAGCACCCTCCAACAAGACTTTCGCACCGGAGGGAAGTGGAATTGTAAGTTTGCAGGCCCTGATCGTCCTGACATTGGCAGCTCCCATATTTGCAGCTGATGAGGGAGTTGACGTCACAATCGTCCAGCTTGACGCAGCGGGTGGAGCCATGTCTCAGGATGCAGCGACCCGTGTGGGGATCTTGCATCGCGTCTGGCTCGCAATAGCAGGTTCCGTTTTGGCGGGGGAGATCCGGATTGTGCCTGTCATTGGGCCAACAAGTCGCGAAATCTGTGCACGTTCTGATTGGCATTCCGTCTCTGGAGGAGGTCGTGCAGAGCCCACCTGGCGGACTCACGCATCGATTTTGAGCTGGGCAGAAATGCAGTCCTGGGGCACAATCGCACCTTCCCGACGGACCACACTGGAGGGGATTCTTGATATCCTTTGAGATGCAGCCTCCGTCGGGTCCTTCACCTTGACAGGGTTGACCATAATCGGAACACTGCTGACGACTATCCTCCTCTTTTGTGAGACTCGAGCCAGCGAGTAAAATTTTAAAACAGAGGATCTGGAAAGAAATTATATAAAATTGTAAACCCCGTAAAATTCCAATTTATTTTACTTATTCTAAATGAAGCATTTATTAAAATTAAATTACAAGCAAACAATTCTTCTCCATTTTACTGTTATGTTTCTACTAAGAATGAATGAACCCTGACTCTTCAATTAGGAATGATCCAAGATCGAATTGGAACAAAATACAGCATATACTACTGATGGGTCACGTCACGTCACGCGTCCTCCTCATTACATAAGGTGGACACGAAGAAGGAAGTAGTAAAAAATTAATTACTCAAATAGCCTTGCAATCCATTTACACATCCCATTTTAATATGCACAAATGCCCCAATTGTGTAAGATGAACATGGTAACGCTGCGCTGTATCCATTCTGAATGCGGGAAATGAATATTCATCAGTTTTTACCTGCTCATAAAAATCCCATTATTAAGCTGAGAAAAGCTCATTAATGTAATCCCAGCCGTGGCATCCACAATTCTCAATGTATGCCGTTTGTGTGCAGTGACGTAGTTCAAAGCAAGTTTATGTTATGATGAAGCTATACGGATATAAAGACTATTAAAATAGAAACATTGACAAGGGCCACCACACAAGTCATCGCATAGACAGAGATGGGGAGAGTTTCACATTAGTCAAATAAATGGACTCATTAAACGTCAGTGAAAACTTTACTCAGTTTCCTGGTATGTGTGTTTTATTAATGAAGTGAAATATTTTTGCTCGTAGTTAATAGGACTTGTATGTAGCCCACAACATTTGCAAATTGCATTTACGTTAAAGTTGTAAAATTAAAAACGCAAAAATAGTTAAATTTCCCAAGTCTCAAGGTCACATACAATTCAAGATTATAGGGTGGCCGCGGCAGGTGGCGCAGCAGTAGCTGCTGCTGTTTCCACCGGGCGCTCTGTTGTTGGGGCTGCGCCGCCACCTGAGGCCCCCTTGGCACTATCAGCTTCAATCACTATTATCCATTCTCATTTCTTTGATCGATGCTTTCATACCGTACCTAGGCATAGGTCTCCAGCCTCCAGATTCCTGGCATACGTGGGTTTTGGGAGTAAACTTGATGCACCTCTTGTCAAACGTTTGTCCATACCCCTCTTCGCATACACATTTCCCTTCCACGCATTTCATGTTTGGCTCGTGACATACGGCCGCCGGGAAGGGAGGATTCGACTGAACTTCACAGCACCCTCCAACAAGACTTTCGCACCGGAGGGAAGTGTGATTGTACGTCTGGAGCTCCTGGTCGTGACACTGGCAACTCGAGTACTTGCAGCTGATGAGGGAGTTGACGTCACAATCATCCAGCTTGACGCAGCGGGTGGAGCCATATCTCAGTTTGCAGCGGCCCGTGTGGGGATCCTGCATGGCGTCGGGCTCGCAGTAGCACGTTCCATTGAGTCGGCTATGCTCCGAGTTGAAAGTCTTGTCGTTGGGCCAACATGTCGCGAAATCTATGCAAGTTCGAATAGGCAGTCCGTCCCTGGAGCAGGTGGTGCAGAGCCCACCTGGCGGACTCACGCATCGGTTTTGAACTGGGCAGAAGTAGAGTCCTGGGGCACACTCGCATCTTCCCAGGGGACCGCACTGGAGGGGATTCTTGATGTCCGTGGAAATGCAGCCTCCGTCGGGTCCTTCGCCTTCACAAGGTTGCCCGTAGTCGGCACACTCGACGACGACGGCAACAATTTTTATACACAAGACCTGTAAATGACGAGAAATGAAAAAGTTTTAAAATATTTTTTGAAAACATGCTATAATTTTTAAAAAATAAGTAAAATCAACAAATTACAATTAAAGTGAACTTGTCCATTTTGTTCAGGGCCTCAAAGGTTGGGCTTAGTTTTGTTGGCAACAAATACGTATAATAATATATCTACTCTCCCAGCAAAATATATAGCACAAAGATGAATCGCACCGCAGGGCGCAGGATGCATTATAGGAGAAGGAAATGGTATAAAAAATTAATTGCTCAAATATCCTTATAGCTCCAAATTTACGACCCATTATTTTTGTTTTGTTCAAATCCCAAAGTCGATAATGATATAACGCCGAAGCATCCATTCTCTGGCGAATAAATGAATTGGAAATTTATGTTCTATTCTCACCTCACCTTTTCCTCTGTTTCACAAAATCTCATTATTCGTAATAACATGGCAGGAAAGGATGTTTCGTCATCTTCATCCACCCGCAGAATACACGTAACCTTCAACTTGCACAAAAATTACACAAAGTTCAGTCAGAATGGAGGTTTAGCACAGATAATATTATATATTTTTATATGCAAATTATTATGCTGCTCCATTTTTCATTCACAATGACACCCGCTATTTAATCAATCATCCAGTTTGACTGATATAACAATTGCCATTATTTTAAAATCCTAAAAGAAAAGAAAGGGAATGAATGGGCAATGTGAATAGATGATCTATTCCGTCAAGTTCAACATGAAATCTCATTTTTAGGCCAATATTGGATATAGTGTAGTATGGGAATAAGTTGAATGTTGAAAATGCGTGGCGTGACATTGAATATTCATTAGGACAATAAAAAAGCAGAGCTGCAAATAAATTGGTGGGTAGATATGTCCTTAAGAAATTCTTTGGGAGTGTGTATGACATGAGATGATTGATCGTGATTTTTATTTGAAGGAAGGTGATATTTTGATCTTAGAAATTTGCAAAATTTTAAATACGGATAAATCAAAATTTTTGTTTGCTTGTTCTCTCAAGGAATAAGGGTTTTCCTAGAAACCTTTTTGGATGATTCAGTCAACTTGTCGCCAAACCTGTAGCTGATGATTCCTCGAATCGAAGCGCTCGGATTTTCTCGGGTGTAGCTAATCATGAAGATGTCACGGTTGATGTACGTTACAATTGGAGGGTGCTCCTGACCGCCGCACAGTCTACATTAAAGTCGGGATTTCAAAAGAAAAAATAATTCAGGCAATTTGAAATAAATATGAAAGGAATAACGTAACTTACTTTGCATGACGGTACCAGGCGCCCCACTTGAAGGCCCAGATGGTGACACTGTCCGAGCCACACCTCCACCCATTTATTAGCTCTGTCCCGTTAAACGTTAGTGAATAAAACTCGGTACTTGGCGAACGACTGAGAGGGGACTGGACAATGATGGTCTCGAGGTCGGCAAATATCTCTGTTGGAGCTCCAGGGAATACTTGAGCATTTACTTGGCTATCCGATGATGAATCGTCATCCTCCGCCAGCCTCGCCGTGTAGCTCAGCTTGAAGCCATTGGGCGAGACATCAGACGAGTTGATGGCATACGTGATGACGAGAGTCCGCCCGTGAAACAAGTAATCCTTCTTGACTCTCCTGCGGAAAACCCAAAGAAAATTTTGATAAATATTGCAATGTTAGGTAGGCTAATAGCGATAAACGATAAACTTGTGGGGCAGGGTTTTTTGCTTACAAGATTTTCTGCGTTGGATTCCCTTTCTTCTCATCGGAAAATGCCAGTACTGTGATGTTCTCCGCAAACTGATTGCCGATTGACTCCAGGGTGACCTCGTAGTCAGTCGCATGGGGCACATTCAGGATCCAGCTGCATCGCTCACCATCCCCGTCCCGTGGACGATGGATTATGCGGTCCTCAGGTTTGGACATTACTCGACCGCATCGCTCTCCGTCACCAACTCCTGGTCCTACTACAATATATACACGTTTGCAAAATATAAATAAATTAGTCTCGTCAATCTTTGTGTCTTTATAGCGAAAGCAGAGTACATGGTCCAGCCCTCAAGCAAAATCTGTCGAGAAAATTGCAATAAAATGAAGAACAAAGGTGTCATCACATTCATAATATGAATTCAAGTCGGAAATAAATTGATGTACGATTGGTTGATACCTCCACCTCCACCACCACCCGGCGGGTTTACTATGACATCTTGTGCATGTACTAACGACAAGAAGAGAGCGGAGCAAGAGCAGAAGAAAAAAATAATAATTGCTCCAAAAGGCATGTCGCGTTTAGTGAAAGGGATAGTTTATTGTAGCTGCGTCGAGGTGATCCCCCTGGGAAACTATCTGTTATGTGTGGTTATGAGAAATGTTGCGTTTCGTATTTATACCTCCCATTCCAACCGTCAAGCTGCTCAGCTCAGGAGGAACAAAGCAAATCCCGCTCAAAAATTAATCGTTGTGTAAAAACATTAAGTTCCAGACACGGGGAATGTCACTTTTTGACAGGATGCTGTCATTTCAAAAAAAATATACCCAATTCCAAGTAAAATAGTCACGTAGGCAGCGGGATAATATGCTTCACAACAATTTGCATACAATTCCCGTTGTCCTTGATTCCAAGCAGGAATTATTGCATCTCTCGTTTCTATTTCTAGTTTATTTATTAGGAAGCGGTGTAAGCTTGAGAATTACCGAATCGCGGTCACACTAAAAATTTCCACAAGGTCACAGTGTCACTGCGACAGAAGTTAAGAGTTGTGGAGAATGAGAAGACTAAACAATAAAGTCGCAATTTCAGGGGATGGCATGGGATGCATTAAATAGCAATAAAATTTGATTTATGAAATGAGGATTTGCTTACCAGGAGTAGTGCCCACAATCACGTCTAATTTCGTTCCACATTTATTGGGAACGACAACAGAGTAACAAGCATCAATCAGTCAATGGCGGCAGCAGCAGCAGCCATGTCGAGCAAGAGAGAATCGCATTATGGGAATGAACAACAATAGGATTTGATTGAATAAATCAAATAATAATGAAAATGCAAAGGGTAATTAATTAGTAAACGACAAAATCAAAATTACGTGCGTTAATTACCGATTGGGCTAGGAGAGGTACTTCTCATAGGTGGATTAATAATTAAATCTTGTGCCCCGGTGAAAGGCAACAATATTATGTTGCCAGCCAAACAGCAAAAAAGGGTGACTCCGGCAAACATTTTCATAATTAAACCGTCACTTATATCACCTATTATTATTTAGCTGCTAGGTAACGAACCTGGGATTGTCAAACTGTTCTAGTCTTCTTTGAAAGACTGACTCTATCTTTGTATTTATACTTATCCGACAGGCGACACAGACAGTTCATTCCAATTTTTGAGTCAAGGTACAAACGCGTGAATATATACATTGTAGTAGTATAGTTGGAGAAAAATATGTGTACTTATCCTGTCCTGTCAAAACGTCAGTTTGTTTGTTCTCCAAACGTTCACCATCTATTGTCATATGATCCGGTGTTGGCAAATATGGCAAACTGAGCACCATGAGCACCACTAAATTGTTTCATGAGCACGGACGCTATTTGCACGTGCTCTCTAGCTGTTTCCAACTCCTTCTTCCACTCATTTCTTCAGTTTTGAATTTTAAATTTATTCACTCATGGAATTAGTTCGGATGAATTGACTTGACATTCACGCTAGGCACTGATTCTACACAACAATCAACGGGGAAGTGTGCCAATAAAGTGTCAAGGGCTGATATTATGTGGATGGCTGTAGGAAGAATTGTTTTTTCTACTTGACATGCAATACGTGTACAAGTGTATGGATGGATGGAGTTTTAAGCAGCTTCAGCTCAAGGTCAAGTAAATCACGTGAAACTTCTTCTTGCTTAAAGTAATAATGATATCATTCATTTAGAGGTTTTCAGAGAAATTTCCAGCATGTGCAAGTAGAGATAGGGAAGGAATTAAATAGGAATTGTAAAGTCTAGGCTAGCAAGGAATACTATTGAGCTGAGAATGATGAAAGCACAAAAACTTTGTCCTGACCTGAATCAGGCGGGTGTTCTCAAATTGTTTCACATGCTTAATTGTCACAGAAGTCACAAAAAACTAAAAGCCACGTCAGGAGCTTGCTCTTATTCTCTACTGTAATTCTTATTTCACTTTTACGTCACGTTACGACGGATATAGAAACCACGGGTTTTAAGCGTTTTGGGGGACTCACATTTCCTTGTACAGGCTCATTAGCGAGCTTCCGCATTTTATTTAAATATAAATAGTAATTAAGCTGTTTAATTGTATCATCGCGAATGCTACTTAAATGCATTCCCTTGTTGCAGAATATTTAAACTCGGAATTAAAATAAATTTTTGACATGACAGAATCATGACAATATGCTCATCTCAATCAATCAATCTCCCTCAATCAAAAACACCATGCTACTCGCACTACAAACCAATTATTGTACCCTATCTATATCTTAATAAAATATTCATTTAAAAAAATAAATCGCAAAGTTATGAAGTGGTATTTCAGACAAGTATATAAATACCGAGAGATTTGCTTCAGGGATATCATAGCAGTCCCAGATGTCCAGTTCAAAGCAGCAACCTGCGCCAGTCCTAGAACGAAAAAAATGCTATCTCCTCCCATTCTTCTTCTTCTCTCGTTGTTGACCCTCACACGGGCACAGTCTGACGGAGGAGGAGGACAACGATGCGGCCGAGTAATGTTCAACACTGAGGACCGCATCATCCACCGTCCCGCTGACGGGGATGGTGAGCGGTGCAGCTGGATCCTCAATGTGCCCCAGGCAACTGACTACGAGGTCAAACTAACCAGTATCGGCTCCTCAGCAGAGCTGATTACAGTGATGGCATTTACCGAAGAGAAGACAACCAAACAGAAAATATTGTAAGTAAAAAAACAAAAACTTTTGGAAACTCTTAAATAAATTATAATAATGATTCTAAATTTTTATTTTGCAGGGAAGTCAACAAGGATTACCTGTTTCACGGGAGGATTCTCGTCATCACCTACTCCATCAACTCGACCTCTTCCAATGTCAACCCCACTGGCTTCAAACTGAGCTACAGTTCCAGACTGACGGTGGACGATTCGGATGTCCAGGTGTTGGCCAGCATCTTCCCTGGCTCACCCACTGACGTGTTCGCCGCCCCCAACGGATTTGGCTCTGATTCCGCCACGATCATTGTCCAGTCTCCGCTGAGTCGGGCGACAAGCACCGAGTTCTACTCGCTGACCCTGAACGCCACCCAGCTTAATAGTACGTCAAATTCGAGATGCTGCTCGGACAGCGTGGTGGTTTGGGCCTTTAATTCGGGCGTTTGGTACCGTCACGCAAAGTAAGCACAGGAGGATTTCAATGGAAACGTATTAAATTAAATTACATTTCATTTAATAAGTTAAATACCATCAAATTTTGTTTTTGTGCAGACTGTGCGGCCAGGAACCGCCAAATGTGATGTACATCAACCGCGACATTTTCATGATCAGCTACACCCGGGAAAATCCGAGCACTTTGCAAGGAATCAGCTACAGGTTTAGCGACAAGATGACAGAAAACAAAAAGGTTTTCAGAAAGTCTCTTATTCCGTGAGAGAGGAAACTGAAAAAAATGAATAAAATTTCCACTTTTAAACTAGAACGAACAATCTGCGAAAATAAAATATGATTTGTAATTTTAAAAAAATACTTATTATGAAATCAAAGTTCCATTCGCACAAACTCATAACATCGTACATATCAATTGGTTTATTGTGTGTGAGATATTTAATAAACTTCAAAAAATGAGAATGAAATTCATACTAAATAATATTCAATGTCACGGCAATAATTTTCCGTCTTTACAAACGCTATTAAATCAGTTAGTACGGCTAAGGTAACAAGAACAATGGGAATTGTATGCAAATTATATGGTCCGTACTCATCGGGGGGGAATGAGATGATGATGACGAATTCACAAGTTCCAAGTTACATAATAATCATGTTAAGCGCGACCACCAGCAGCAGTAAATATTCGTACCATTTTCATTCTTTAAACATGATACTACTGATCAATGAGCCATGATCACATTCAATTCATTTCAGAGTCAAAAAATGTGATATGTGACCAGTTAGTCAGTGGCTCCTGCTTCTGGTACTCCCGCTAATTATGGTTCGTCTCCTTTAGACAATAGTTACCCATATCTTTTTTAAAGTTATAACGCAGTGAAGTTTGACGGCAGTGGGGCGGAATATGGCCTGGGCATAATAAGTTGGTCTTGGCGAAATGTGATCGGCGGGGCGGAATATGGTCTACTACACGAAACCTGGTGGTGGTGCCACCATGTCGTCGTTGTAAAATTAAAAACGCAAAAATAGTTAAATTTCCCAAGTCTCAAGGTCACATACAATTCAAGATTATAGGGTGGCCGCGGCAGGTGGCGCAGCAGTAGCTACTGTTTCCACTGGTCGCTCTGTTGTTGGGGCTGCGCCGCCACCTGAGGCCCCCTTGGCACTATCAGCTTCAATCACTTTATCCATTCTCATTTCTTTGAATGATGCTTTTCCATACCTAGGCATAGGTCTCCAGCCTCCAGATTCCTGGCAGACGTGGGTTTTTGGAGTAAACTTGATGCACCTCTTGTCAAACGTTTGTCCATATCCCTCTTCGCATACACATTTCCCCTCCACGCATTTCATGTTTGGCTCGTGACACACGGCCGCTGGGAAAGGTGGATTTGACTGAACTTCACAGCACCCTCCAACAAGACTTTCGCACCGGAGGGACGTGGAGTTATACGTCTGGAGCTCCTGGTCGTGACACTGGCAACTCGAGTATTTGCAGCTGATGAGGGAGTTGACATCACAATCGTCCAACTTAACGCAGCGGGTGGAGCCATATCTCAGTTTGCAGCGGCCCGTATGGGGATCCTGCATCGCGTCTGGCTCGCAGTAGCACGTTCCATTGAGCCGGCTATGCTCCGAGTTGAAAGTCTTGTCGTTTGGCCAACATGTCGCGAAATCTATGCAAGTTCGAATGGGCAGGCCGTCTCTGGAGCAGGTGGTACAGAGCCCACCTGGCGGACTCACGCATCGATTTTGAACTGGGCAGAAGTATAGTCCTGGGGCGCATTCGCATCTTCCCAGAGGACCACACTGGAGGGGATTCTTGATGTCCGTGGAAATGCAACCTCCGTCGGGACCTTCACCTTGACAAGGTTGTCCGTAGTCGGCACACTCGACGACGACGGCAACAATTGTTATACACAAGACCTGTAAATGGCGAGAAATGAAAAAGTTTTAAAATATTTTTTGAAAACATGCTATAATTTTTAAAAAAATCGCATCTTCCCAGAGGACCACACTGGAGGGGATTCTTGATGTCCGTGGAAATGCAACCTCCGTCGGGACCTTCACCTTGACAAGGTTGTCCGTAGTCGGCACACTCGACGACGACAACGACGGCAACAATTTTTAAACACAAGACCTGTAAATGCAAATGACGAGAAATGAGAAAGTTTTAAAATATTTTTGCTAATTTGGAACTTAAACAAAATCAACTTACAATTAGTTTGAATTTCTCCATTTTGCGTCACCCAAAATTGGTCTTATTTTTGTTACTAACAAATAATATGTACTCTCCCAGTCAGAATATATAGCACACGGGTTAATCGCAACGCAGGATGCATTATACCAAGAGGAAATGGTATAAAAGATTAATTGCTCAAATATCCTCATTGCCCATTTACGACCCATTTGTTTTGTGCAAAGCATAAAAAAGGTGTTGGGAAGATAATGGTAACGCGAACGCCGAATCCATTTTCAGGCGGCCGGATAAATGAATTGAATTTATGAAATTCATTCATTCTCCCAGCTACCTTCGTTGTTCTACAAAATCCCATTATTGTTAATGTGACAGGAAGCTGTTTCTTATTTACCCACCCACAGAATACTTACAACATCTTGCAAGAATTATGAAGTTTGGAGTGGAGATTTAGCACAAATAATAATAATAATATATATTTTTATGGCATGCTCATTTTTCATTCACAATCACGCCAGCTTTTTTAATCATCCACTTTGATTGAAATAACAATTAATTGCCATTGTTTTCTATCAGAATGAAGGGAATAATGGGGGATGTAAGCAAGCACATGATCAATTCTTTTAAGTTTGACATGAAATCCGATTGCTAGTTACGATTAGGATATATATTAGACGTTGGGATGCAGGGTAATAGTCCTTGCCTTATGCTGAAGAAAATTGCGTGACATTGAATATTCATTATGACAATACAGCTATTTTTATATCATGGATCGATGGGGGTTTCGTAAGTGAACCCCGCATACCAAGTTATACATCACTTCATAAGCAAGACCTGGCATGTAGGAGAGCAATTTATGATTTTTCAAATGAGTTTCAAAACGTAACGAGCCAGCAGCGACCTGAAATATTTTGTGTAAAAGTTGACTGATAATTCCTCAATGAACCATATTTTACGTGTAATTTCCTCCTTTTCAAATGATTAAAAGGAATGACCGCTTTTAAATCCCATTGTGTTTATTGTGGCATGAAACTGTCTCACGTTGTCAGCAGAATACTTCACCTCACCCGTGTCAGTTTGTGTTCATCATAATGATGGTCTTCGGAATGGAATAAATCAGCAAAAATAATATTTAATATTTTTTTATGAGAAGCTCATTTTCTCCTTGACTTAATCATCCAGCTTTCAAAACGGGAACTTAACTTAAAATCCAACTTAAAATTTCTCATTGTTTAAAATTGCAGGGAGTTGGAATTGATATAGTATTGGATAATACAGGGCCTTTTTTAATGTCTATTATACGAGAGTTTAAGCAGGTAAAAAATGAAGTGACGGTTCTAATTCGACAGAATAAGAAATGTTATTTTAATGAAAAATTTGACCAGGCAAAAGACTCATGTAGAATTTGGGATTTGTTTGACAAATTAACTAATTTTAGA